>JAUNZO010000837.1:0-208960 GCA_031894775.1 Chloris gayana | reverse complement strand
TGTGAGGGACCCGAATTTCACCAACGTGAAATCCGAACCCTTTGTACCTCATTGCCACTCCCAGGAGTGTGGCACGTACATCCAACACAAGTTAGTACAGTAAAACCATAAATTAAAGGAAATAACAAGGCAGGATAATAGAGTCTCCAAGTACATTATTATTATGCATAAATCTCAATCTCAAGAGTACAAGAGCGTGGCACGCAGGCCATCGCGAAACCATGGTAGAAGTCTAACGAACCGGAAGCAAAGCGGAAGCAAAGCGGAAGCATCTCTGGTGAAGATCCGTAGTGAAGTCCATACCCACAAGCAACTCGAGTGTAGGCGAGACCGTCACTCCTCCTCGTCGGCTCTCTCAACTGGCTCGGCCGGCTCCTCGGCAACGGCGTCCGAAAAACATAGTGGGGAAAGCCGTGAGTACTACGCGTACTCAGCAAGCCGCAAACTACCTAGCAACAATGTATGCATGTCGGGATAGTTCAAGGAAAGGCAAGGGCTAGCACCTAAAGCATTATTCCTCAAGTCTATGTGAATCATATTTTATTATTAGTCAAATTTTATAAGTGGCCTTGCAGGAAACAACACAATCCTGCAAGGGTCAAGTTTTATGTCCCGCACACCTCCACGGGACCACAGCTCGAGGCCGGAAGTAAAACACCTATCGGAGGGGAGAAGTAGTAAATGCTAATCAAGTGGATTTCTCTCGGTAGTGCCCATACTTTGGGCTAGACTATACGTATAGATTTATATATCTCTGCAGAGAGTAAGCAAGCTGTACCCACGTGAAGAGGTACTCAAACAATAGACCACCGTCGTGGCCCAAGCAAAGCAACACTCACAAGATCACTCTACAAAGCATCGATCGGTAGGCGCCCGTCCCTCGAGTCCGGGATCCTCTAACCACAACATAGGAAAAGAAGGTCTCGAAGGGTGTGACAAGACGTACCACGGGCCGGGTGGGATATCCTCCGCTCGTGGGTTGAGACAACAGCTCCAACACCCACTACCACTATTCTCTACACCACGGCGGGCCACCCAGTCCTCCGCTAAGTATCATGATCCAGCCCGCCCATACAAGTCACGTGGTATGCTAGTAAAGCCAAGAGAGGTATACGCACAAGAACCGGTCCTTAAGCTGCCGGGCGAGTCACCATCCCTCTCCTCAAAACAACGAGTCTCAACAACGGTGTCACCACAACAGGGGTCCCATATCCCAAGACCCCTACACAACCGTACCCGCAACAGGTACTCTCCAAGTAGAGACTCCCCGAAGTCTCCCAGCACCTAACCACCTACACACTCGCCCCGCAAAAGTCCTACAGGGTATCTAGTACAGAAACTCGACACCTAAGAACACCTATCATTTATTTTACACAGAAACATGTATAGTCATCATGGGGTTCAATTAAGCAACTAAGCAAGTACTAAGCATGCGAGTAACGAGTAGAACAACCTATGGCAAACAGTGGCAAGGATAGCATAGTATGGCATAGGTAAACTACAAGTGCAAGTAACCATTAATCATGCATGGTCCAATTTAATGCAAGTACTAAATAGGATCAAGAGTGGTCAAGGATTGCGGCTTGCCCGGATAGGGCTGCTCCCGGGCCGGGTCGGGGTACTCGTACGGCTGCTCGGCGGAAACTCCTCAAACTGCGGCTCGGACGGGAACTCCTCGGCACCGTCCGACGGACGGATCGTGAAACAGGGGTTAGGCACGCATAACGAGGCAATAGGAAATAGTACGGAAATAACGACGGAAATTACGGTACTAGAACATGACCAAAAGCTACACTAACGCGTAGAGAACGTCGCTACGAGTCCAACGCAACCGACCGCGTATTTTTCCGACGCTCCAGGAAAAAGATATGAATTTCCAAAGATAAATGAATTATGGAAATTCAGGAAAATCCAATAAATAGAAATGGAATATTCCCAGGAATATTCTTTGACACGTGGGCACCACGTCAGCGCCACGTAGACACCACGCCAGCCTACGGATCAGCGCCACATCCGCACTCCTAAGCTACGTGGCGCCACATCGCGAGATAATCACGCCACGCAAGCGGCGACCACCTCGCCACCTCGGCTGCCATCTAGACGCCACGTCAACAGAACGCTACGCCACGTTAGTGCCACCTAGACGCCACATGCGCTCCATTTCTGCCACGTGGGCGCCACGTGGCCTAATTTTCTGCCACATCGGCGACACGACAGGGCTGCCGGAGACGAGCGGCGCCGCGCGAGCTCCGCCGCGGAGGCTGCCGGAACCGGCTCGCCCGGCCGCTACGGCTCGCCGGCGACCCCGCTACGCACACCGGGGTGAAGCCCATGCCACGGCGCACCTGCCCGCGACGGTCCCGGGCACCAGCTCCTCCGACGAGCGGCCCGAGCTCGCCGGACTTGGCGACGGCGGCGGCGAAAGGGGAAAACCCCGGGGTGCTCAAGACTCCCAACTAAAAGCGTCAAACCGCAGCTCATGCTCGCACGGGGCTAACGGAACCGACCACGGACCCAAAACCTGCCGGAGCAACGCCGGCGGTGAGATCCGCGGCGGCGGCTCGACGGCGTTCCGCAATTCCCACCAAGGCTCCACCTTTTTCCCAAACCGACACGCGCGCACGCTAGGCGGAACCAAGACGAAGCTAACGGCACGCGAGAGAGAGACATGAGCTCGCCTCTAGCGCGTGCTCGCCGGCGTCCATGGAGGGGCGGCGGCGGAACACGACGGGAGGTGCCAATTCACGCCCAATCCAGGGGGAGGAAAGAGGGGATCGCCGCGGGAACTTACCAGAAGCTCACGCGCGGCTCGAGAGCGAAGGGGCGGCCGGACGACGGCGGGCGACGAGGTTCGACGACGGCGGACGACGGGCGATGTGCGAAGGTTGATGGTGACCACGCGGGAGCGCGTTCCGCTGCGACCAAGCACCAAGAAAGAGGCGGTTAGCGCCTAGAGGAAGTGCGCACGACGAAGAACGAGGAACAGGACTTGAGCTCGCGACAACCCTACCGGCGGTGATGAACGGAGAGGAAGAAGAAAGTGGCGGTGATGTTCTCGCGCTTCGCGTTCCGTCTCCCGAGCTCCTCTCGCGAAACCAAGAGCACCGGCGTGATCTGCGGCTCACGCCGTGCAAGAAAAGTAACACGAGCACCGCCGGCTCGCCACTTCATCCATGGCGGGGGAGAATACCACAGCGGCGGCGGCGGCTAGGGTTTGGCGATAGGGGAAGAACCGGGGCGGCGGCTTGGGGTTTTGAAGACCAAAAGGGGTGGAAGGGGTTGGTGGAGCGGGCCCGGGGCCGTTGCGGCGGCAGAAAACGCCGCGCGTCCGAGCTGGCGAGCTCTCCGCGCGCCGCGCTCGGCGCGGTCGGTGGGAAAGGGAAAAGGTGGAAGACGGCTCCGTTGACCGCGGTCGGGTTGGACCGGACCGCGGCTGGGCTGGCGCGGGGAAGAAAGAGAAGGGAAGTGGGCCGGCGGAGAAGATTCGGCCCATGGCGTGGATTTTCAAGTAAATGCTTTTCGAATTAATCTGTTTCAAATTCAACTCGATTCGAATTCAAATTTTGCCAAACTTTCTTCAAAGCTTTTCCAAATTCGAGTATTTTTATTATGGGCTGTTACGGACTCCCCCTTACAAGAATCTCGTCCTCGAGATTTCACTCCTCATCCTCGAACAAGTGAGGGAAGTCCTTCCTCAAGTTATCCTCCATCTCCCAAGTAGCCTCTCGCTCGGTGTGGTTACTCCACAACACCTTGCGGAACTTGATTTTGCGGCTCCGTGTTTCCTTGAAAGCCACATCCAAGATCTTGACAGGATACTCCAAGTACTCAAGACTGTCCTGCAGATCCAACACCTCCGGTGCAACCTGCTCCTCCGGCACACGAAGACACTTCTTGAGCTGCGAAACATGGAACACATCATGCACTCCGGCAAGGTGTCCCGGCAACTCAAGCCGATAGGCGAGATCTCCAATCCTCCTCACCACACGAAAAGGTCCAACAAACCTTGGTGCCAACTTGCCACGCACGTGGAATCTGCGCGTCCCACGAAGTGGAGAGACCTTGAGATAGACATAGTCCTCAACAAAGAACTCCAAAGGTCTCCTCCTCTTATCCGCATAGCTCTTCCGCTCGCTCCGAGCAACTCGGATATGCTCTCTCACTTGCTCAACCTTCTCCTCAGCCTCTCTCACAAGATCCGGTCCATAGAAAGACCTCTCTCCAACCTCTCGCCCACATGAGAGGTGTCCTGCACTTCCTCCCATACAAGAGCTCATTGGGTGACATCTTGATGCTCGCCCGGTAGAAGATAGGGAACGTAAGGAAACGAGAATGAAGGAAGTTAAAAGATAGAAACGAAGAAGACATCTAGAGACTTGCCTCGGTAGCCGTTGTTGTAAGAGAACTCAGCAAACGACAGAGCTCTCCTCCCAATTCTTGCTGTAGGTGAGCACACAAGCTCTCAACATATCCTCCAAGGTCCGATTCAGCCGCTCTGTCCGACCATCCGTCCGAGGGTGATAAGCTGTGCTAAAGTCCAAGTGAGTGCCCATAGCTGCATGCAAACTCCTCCGAACTTAGACACAAACCGAGGACCACGATCGGATACTATAGTGAGGGGTGCTCCATGTAACCTCGGAATGTTATCAATGTACAGCTTCGCAAGGGCGCCCACATGGTAGTCCGTCCCGACGGCTATAAAGTGAGCGGCCTTGGAGAACCGATCCACGATCACCCGGATGGAATCATGACCCTTCGGCGTACGAGGTAGTCCAACAATGAAATCCATGCTGATGTTCTCCCATTTCCACATAGGAATCTCAAGAGGCTTGAGCAAACCGGCTGGCTTCCGATGCTCGCCTTGACCCTCCCGCAAATGTCACACATCCCCACAAACCGAGCAATGTCCCTCTTCATGCCTTCCCACCAGAACTCGAGTACGGAGATCCTCATACATCTTTGTGTTCCCTGGGTGGATCGAGTAGCGAGAACAGTGAGCCTCTCGCAAGATCTCATCTCGAATCCCCGCACCTCCAGGAACCACAATCCGATCCTTGTACCAAAGTACACCATCACCATCCACTCCGAACCCGTGTGCCTTATCCTCCTTTATCTTTCCCTTGATCGACTCCACAAGACTCGTCAACCTTTTGCTTTTCCTTGATCCGATCTCCAAGAAGACTCGTGATCCTCAACTCATAGAGATAGCCCTCAGGAATGAGCTCCACTCCATCCCTCATCATCTCCTCAAACACCTCCGACCGACTCGTCATGAGAGAAGTGCAATAGGCCTTGCGACTCAGCGCATCCGCAACAACATTGGCCTTGCCAGGATGGTAGTTGATGCTCAAATCATAATCCTTGATCAACTCAAGCCATCTCCTCTCGCCTCATGTTCAGCTCGATCGCGTGAAGATATACTTGAGACTCTTATGATCCGTGAAAATCTCACATCCGCCACTCGATGAGATAGTGCCTCCAAATCTTCAAAGCATGAACAACTCGCTGCAAGCTCAAGATCATGAGTGGGATAGTGCTTCTCATGTGTCTTCAACCGCCTCGAAGCATAAGCCACAACCTTTCCGTTCCGCATGAGTACACAACCAATCCCATGAGTGGAAGCATCACAATACACCCGGAAGTCCCGACTAAGATCCGGCAAGGTGAGCACGGGTGCGGTGGTCAACCTAGTCTTGAGCTCCCGAAAGCTCCTCTCTCGCTCCGGGGTCCACTCAAAGGTAACCTTATCCTGCAAGAGCTCCGTCATGGGACGAGCTATCCGAGAGAAATCCTCAACAAAGCGACGGTAGTATCCAGCCATCCCCAAGAATTTCCTCACATCCTTGACACACTGCGGTGACGGCCAACTCACAACTCGTCCGAACCTTCCCGGATCCACACACACTCCCTTGGCATTGATGACATGCCCTAGGAAAGCCACCTCCTCAAGCCGGAACCTGCACTTGCTGAACTTGGCATACAACCGATGCTCCTTCGACCTCTCCAAGACAACCCTCAAGTGATGTGCATGCTCTTCGGCGGACTTTGAGTACACAAGAATGTCATCAATGAAAACCACCACAAACTTATCCAACTCTGCCATGAAGACCTTGTTCATCATGTTCATGAAGTAGGGAGGGGCATTGGTCAAGCCAAAGGAAGCAACAGTGAACTCGAACTGCCCATACCTGTCCGGGAATAGATAAGAAGCAAAACTCAAGGAAGGGCGATCATGCAAGAAAGATAACAACGGAATTGACAAAGCGGTAACAAAGATCCATACCTACTCACGAAGGCAGTCTTAGGAATGTCACACTCGCGGATTTTCATTTGATGATAGCCAGATCTCAAATCAATGGATGAGAAATACTTTGCACCCTTCAGCTGATCAAACAAATCATCAATCCGCGGCAAGGGGTACTTATTCTTGATGGTGACCTCGTTCAAAGAACGATAGTCAACACACATCCTGTCGGTACCATCCTTCTTCTTCACAAACGAATCAGGGGATCCCCAAGGTGAGGCACTTGGGCGAATGAACCCCTTACTCAACAAATCATCAATCTCCTGCTTAAGCAACACCAACTCATCGGAAGACATGCGATACGGCCTCTTAGCAATAGGGGCCGTGCCGGAAGAAGATCAATCACAAACTCAACATCCCTATCCGGTGGATGCCCCGGCAAATCATCGGGAAAGACCTCGGGATACTCACAAACCACGGGTATCCGCTCAAGTGACAAACCCCGCAAGTGACAAAGCTCGTGTCGGCAACTTGGGAGCAACCGGTGTGAAACACACAGCCACTCCTCGGTGGTTCACCAAGGTCACAATCCGCTCATCACAATAAATCACCCCCTTGTTCTTGGTCAACCAATCCATCCCAAGAATCACCTCAATCCCGTAAGACGGCAAGAGAGCCAAATCAGCCAAGAACCGAACACCCTCAATCAAGATCTGAACTCGACGGCAACCCGTCACACACTTTGAAGTACCAAGTGGAGAGATAGCGAGCACAGGAAAATCGAGCAAGTCGAGAGGAATCTTAAGCTTCGCAACGAACGCAGAAGACACGAACGATCTAGTCGCACCAAGTATCGAAAAGAACGAAGCTAAACAGAGTTAACCGGAAACTCACCAAGGACGACGTCCGGCGCTCGCTGTGCATCCTCAACGAGTGAGGTGGTGAAGTCTAGCACGAGAGGCACTCTGCTGCGGCTCGCTGTCCGGCTGCCGATCGCACAGGCGTGGGGCACCGCGGAACTCGCTGCTCGCTGCGGCGGCCGTGCTGCTGGCCTCGGGGGTAGTGTAGGTAGTAGGAGCTCTTCGACCCATGTTGGGACACGCGTAGTACTTGTGTCCCGGCTGACCGCACCGGAAGCACTCGTTGGCGAAGGGCATCCCACCGCTCGGGGGCCTCCACCCGGACTGCCGTGGTGCTGGAGCACGCCGGTACCGCTGACCTGCGGTGCGAACCGCCTCGCCCCGAGCTGCCAAACTGCCCCTGTGGTGGGCGAGTGAACTCGCTGCTGCTGCCCTCCAAACCTCGGCCTCTCGCCGACCTCCGGAACGGTCTAGCTGTCCTCCCGTCCTCTTGTGTGCCTCAACCCTCCCGATCCTCTCGATGCTGTCCTCAACCTCAATAGCCTTGTCCACTAGCTCCTTCGGGGTAGAGCACCCTGCCACGTGGGGACCAATCTCAGCCTTGAGACCCCGCTTGAAGTAGTATATCTTGTCCTGCTCGGTGGAAAGATAGAAAACCACGAAGGGAAATGAGATGAAGAGATAGCAACATAGAACGTGTTAAGCATGAAACCATTGGGAAAAGTAGATAGTGATTATTTGAGATGAAAAACTGAATAAGAGTTTTTGACCTGCTCGGTGGATACGTCACGAGGTGAGTAGCGGGACAGCTCAGTCCACCCGTGGTAGTACTCGAGCACTCCCATGGATCCCATCCTCAAGTTACGGAACTCGGCCGCCTTCCTGTCCATCACTCCCTTGGGGATGTGCTGAGCTCGAACTCCTGCTCAAACTCATCCCAAGAGATACTCGTTCGGGTCCCGGTGGTTGGTCACGTAAGTGTCCCACCACGCGCCGGCTGCGCCTCCGAGCAAGTAGGTAGCAAGTGACACGCACTCGGCGTCGGTACAGTCCATCATCACCAGCTGCTTGGACACCGTCCCGAGCCAGCTGTCGGCGTCCAAGGGGTCGGTGCAGTGAGAGAACGTCTCCGGCTGCAGCCTCGCGGAAGGCCTCCTTCCTCAAGTCGACCGGCTGCGGCCTGCGTGCCGTGGCTGCTGCTGCTGCTGCAAGATCTGCTCGTGGTGCTCCTGCGCTGCTGCTGCTGCTGCAGCATCCGCATCAGACCTCCAAGGATGTGGGTCCGGTTCGCCATCACGTCGGCGAGAGTCCGAGCAGGGGGTGGTGGTGGCACCTCCCGCTGCTCGGCGCCCTCCCGCTGCCCAGGAGCCTCCTCGCTGTCCTCGGTGCCTCCTGCTCGGCACCCTCTGCCTCTCCAGCTGCGGGATCCGGTGGTGCCTCTCCACCGCGACCACGTCCTCTCGCCGCGAGCACCCACAGCTCCTCCTCCACGGCCACGGCCTCTCGCACCGCGGCCTCGCGCAGCTGCTGCGGGCGCGGCACGACCTCTGCCACGACCACGACCACGCCCACGACCTGCGGGGGCTGGTCGTCCACCTCCATCGCAGCCTGGTCAAACCGCACGTGTAGACCCCTTCCTCTCGGCATCCGTTAACAAGGCACAATTCCAACGATTAGTACGGGTCATCCAACACTTTCTTCAAATCTTGAAAGAATCTTCATGAGTAACAGATTAGTATGCAAATCATCTATCCATGCAAACACAACAAAGGCATCATCCATTCAGTCATATCTTACTTTGAGAGCTTTAAACGATGAGACCGATTTCAAAGTTTGATGAAAGACGAATAGCAGATTAGAGAGCTAGATATTGTCCTTATGGTTACGTCCGGTTTCTACGGGTCTCGTTCCTACGATCAAGTATGGCTCGATACCAACCGTGAGGGACCCGAATTTCACCAACGTGAAATCCGAACCCTTTGTACCTCATTGCCACTCCCAGGAGTGTGGCACGTACATCCAACACAAGTTAGTACAGTAAAACCATAAATTAAAGGAAATAACAAGGCAAGATAATAGATTCTCCAAGTACATTATTATTATGCATAAATCTCAATCTCAAGAGTACAAGAGCGTGGCACGCAGGCCATCGCAAAACCATGGTAGAAGTCTAACGAACCGGAAGCAAAGCGGAAGCAAAGCGGAAGCATCTCTCGGTGAAGATCCGTAGTGAAGTCCATACCCACAAGCAACTCGAGTGTAGGCGAGACCGTCACTCCTCCTCGTCGGCTCTCTCAATCGGCTCGGCCGGCTCCTCGGCAACGGCGTCTCGAAAAACATAGTGGGGAAAGCCGTGAGTACTACGCGTACTCAGCAAGCCGCAAACTACCTAGCAACAATGTATGCATGTCGGGATAGTTCAAGGAAAGGCAAGGGCTAGCACCTAAAGCATTATTCCTCAAGTCTATGTGAATCATATTTTATTATTAGTCAAATTTTATAAGTGGCCTTGCAGGAAACAACACAATCCTGCAAGGGTCAAGTTTTATGTCCCGCACACCTCCACGGGACCACAGCTCGAGGCCGGAAGTAAAACACCTATCGAGGGGAGAAGTAGTAAATGCTAATCAAGTGGATTTCTCTCGGTAGTGCCCATACTTTGGGCTAGACTATACGTATAGATTTATATATCTCTGCAGAGAGTAAGCAACTGTACCCACGTGAAGAGGTACTCAAACAATAGACCACCGTCGTGGCCCAAGCAAAGCAACACTCACAAGATCACTCCACAAAGCATCGATCGGTAGGCGCCCGTCCCTCGTGTCCGGGATCCTCTAACCACAACATAGGAAAAGAAGGTCCTGAAGGGTGTGACAAGGCGTACCACGGGCCGGTGGGATATCCTCTCGCTCGTGGGTTGAGACAACAGCTCCAACACCCACTACCACTATTCTCTACACCACGGCGGGCCACCCAGTCCTCCGCTAAGTATCATGATCCAGCCCGCCCATACAAGTCACGTGGTATGCTAGTAAAGCCAAGAGAGGTATACGCACAAGAACCGGTCCTTAAGCTGCCGGGGCGAGTCACCATCCCTCTCCTCAAAACAACAAGTCTTAACAACGGTGTCACCACAACAGGGGTCCCATATCCCAAGACCCCTACACAACCGTACCCGCAACAGTACTCTCCAAGTAGAGACTCCCCGAAGTCTCCCAAGCACCTAACCACCTACACACTCGCCCCCGCAAAAGTCCTACAGGGTATCTAAGTACGAAACTCGACACCTAAGAAACACCTATCATTTATTTTACACAGAAACATGTATAGTCATCATGGGGTTCAATTAAGCAACTAAGCAAGTACTAAGCATGCGAGTAACGAGTAGAACAACCTATGGCAAACAGTGGCAAGGATAGCATAGTATGGCATAGGTAAACTACAAGTGCAAGTAACCATTAATCATGCATGGTCCAATTTAATGCAAGTACTAAATAGGATCAAGAGTGGTCAAGGATTGCGGCTTACCCGGATAGGGCTGCTCCCGTGCCGGGTCGGGGTACTCGTACGGCTGCTCCGGCGGAAACTCCTCAAACTGCGGCTCGGACGGGAACTCCTCGGCACCGTCCGACGGACGGATCGTGAAACGGGGGTTAGGCACGCATAACGAGGCAATAGGAAATAGTACGGAAATAACGACGGAAATTACGGTACTAGAACATGACCAAAAGCTACACTAACGCGTAGAGAACGTCGCTACGAGTCCAACGCAACCGACCGCGTATTTTTCGACGCTCCAGGAAAAAGATATGAATTTCCAAAGATAAATGAATTATGGAAATTCAGGAAAATCCAATAAATAGAAATGGAATATTCCCAGGAATATTCTTTGACACGTGGGCACCACGTCAGCGCCACGTAGACACCACGCCAGCCTACGGATCGGCGCCACATCCGCACTCCTAAGCTACGTGGCGCCACATCGGCGAGATAATCACGCCACGCAAGCGGCGACCACCTCGCCACCTCGGCTGCCATCTAGACGCCACGTCAACGGAACGCTACGCCACGTTAGTGCCACCTAGACGCCACATGCGCTCCATTTCCGCCACGTGGGCGCCACGTGGCCTAATTTTCTGCCACATCGGCGACACGACGGGGCTGCCGGAGACGAGGCGGCGCCGCGCGAGCTCCGCCGCGGAAGGCTGCCGGAACCGGCTCGCCGGCCGCTACGGCTCGCCGGCGACCCCGCTACGCACACCGGGGTGAAGCCCATGCCACGGCGCACCTGCCCGCGACGGTCCGGGCACCAGCTCCCCTCCGACGAGCGGCCCGAGCTCGCCGGACTTGGCGACGGCGGCGGGCGAAGGGGAAAACCCCGGGGTGCTCAAGACTCCCAACTAAAAGCGTCAAACCGCAGCTCATGCTCGCACGGGGCTAACGGAACCGACCACGGACCCAAAAACCTGCCGGAGCAACGCCGGCGGTGAGATCCGCGGCGGCGGCTCGACGGCGTTCCGCAATTCCCACCAAGGCTCCACCTTTTTCCCAAACCGACACGCGCGCACGCTAGGCGGAACCAAGACGAAGCTAACGGCACGGAGAGAGAGACATGAGCTCGCCTCTAAGCGCGTGCTCGCCGGCGTCCATGGAGGGGCGGCGGCGGAACACGACGGGAGGTGCCAATTCACGGCCAATCCAGGGGGAGGAAAGAGGGGATCGCCGCGGGAACTTACCGAGAAGCTCACGCGCGGCTCGAAGCGAAGGGGCGGGCCGGACGACGGCGGCGACGAGGTTCGACGACGGCGGACGACGGGCGATGTGCGAAGGTTGATGGTGACCACGCGGGAGCGCGTTCCGCTGCGACCAAGCACCAAGAAAGAGGCGGTTAGCGCCTAGAGGAAGTGCGCACGACGAAGAACGAGGAACAGGACTTGAGCTCGCGACAACCCTACCGGCGGTGATGAACGGAGAGGAAGAAGAAAGTGGCGGTGATGTTCTCGCGCTTCGCGTTCCGTCTCCCGAGCTCCTCTCGCGAAACCAAGAGCACCGGCGTGATCTGCGGCTCACGCCGTGCAAGAAAAGTAACACGAGCACCGCCGGCTCGCCACTTCATCCATGGCGGGGGAGAATACCGCAGCGGCGGCGGCGGCTAGGGTTTGGCGATAGGGGAAGAACCAGGGCGGCGGCTTGGGGTTTTGAAGACCAAAAGGGGTGGAAGGGGTTGGTGGAGCGGGCCCGGGGCCGTTGCGGCGGCAGAAACGCCGCGCGTCCGAGCTGGCGAGCTCTCCGCGCGCCGCGCTCCGGCGCGGTCGGTGGGAAAGGGGAAAAGGTGGAAGACGGCTCCGTTGACCGCGGGCTGGGTTGGACTGGGCCGCGGCTGGGCTGGCGCGGGGAAGAAAGAGAAGGGAAGTGGGCCGGCGGAGAAGATTCGGCCCATGGCGTGGATTTTCAAGTAAATGCTTTTCGAATTAATCTGTTTCAAATGCAACTCGATTCGAATTCAAATTTTGCCAAACTTTCTTCAAAGCTTTTCCAAATTCGAGTATTTTTATTATGGGCAGTTACAACTTGCGATGCGGCCATGAGCTTTCTCAAAATAAGTTAAATTGTTGTTTAACTTGTTGGTTCAATATTTAAAGTCTTCCAATGGAAGCAGTTAAGAAGTACCTGGATGCATTTTTGTTGTTGTTTAGCTTAGTAGTCCCCCCGCTGAGTTATTTAGGTAATTGTACTTGTACTCTGGTTGGGCAATTTGGTCTTGTTCAAGTACTGTCTAACTAATTTATACTATATACAAATTTCATTACACAATTAAAACAACTTAGCAATATAATCTTCAGATATTTCTATTGTAAATATTAGCAAACATCATAATTTAGTTTCATTAAAATTAAAATATTTTGGCTAAACATCTCACTGAATTGTATTTGTCGATTCTTGTAAAATTATGATGTACTCAAAGCAGAGAACCTGGGTAGTACTGTGGCATTTATAGTTTCTTTTGACAGGTACATAGATACGAAATTTTATTAACATTACCCAACTGCAAGAATTTACTGAAAATGTGTACCTCTGTCTTCACCCGCAGCCAGATAAAACATGGGGCATGCAGTACCACCCCCATCCACACACACTAAGCATAGCATACTAGAAAAAATTTGGGACTTTATTTTCTTTATTTTAACAAACTAAACATGATTTTTGCGTAAACGAATCAACCTCCATCCATTGGAAAGGTTAGTGCAATAGCGGAAACAGGGGTAAACCTGAATATTAATTTGAAAAGACAGAGTTATCCAATGGAAATGTTAGGGCTTACGAAATCAGGAGTGTGTTATACTTTCCTCTGTCGGACTGTGTACAACGAATAGAAGAGGCCAAGAGGCCACTCCGATTTCTGTTTCTTCGAGAATGCTCCGCTTCCCAGTGGATCTTGGGGAAATAAACAATACTCATCTGTATCAGCGGGAGCTCTGCACGCACGGGAAAAAAAAATCCAAATTTGACAAACTGAGAGATCTGGAAAACTCAGATGGACTGGAAGCGTAAATGATTTGTTCGTCGTCCTGCGCAGGCTCGAGATTTGGAATTTGGATGAAGACGCTGGCTGGCTGCAGCCTGCAGGTGAAGCAGACCAAGGGAAGAGGATCGCTGTTGCCTGTTGGCTTGGGATGCGTTTTTTTCCTTGTTTTATAACTTCTTGGCTTGGAATTTGGAAAGTTACAACAGGTGTGTTTGGTTTGACATAAGGTTACCATATTTCGAGATATGACCATGGAAAAATTTTTCTGTGGCATGGTGCCATACAAACTCGGTATCACACCAGTAACAAAATCGATTTTGTAACCGCTCTCTCCGTAAGAGCATTTCCAACGGTTCCTAATAATTTTACTTCTAAAAGACTGATTTTAGAAAGTTGCTATATCTATTGGGAGTAAAAAAAAAGACATGCACTCCAATAATTTCTAATAATCGTTTCCTAAATAGTTTAAATATCCTTTTGGGAGTGAGAATTAGGCGTCCAAATATAGCAATCTCCTCCAAGCTATGGGTTGGGAGTTAATAAATTTAGGAACCTCATTTAGAGAACGGTTGAAGACTGAATTTTACTAATCACGTCCTAAAATTCGATTTAGCAATCTCATTTAGAGAATGGTAGGAGATGCTCTAACAACTCTTGTAGACTTCTTTTTTAGCCGCCCCTTGGTTGTGTTAAGTTATTGACGAAGTATGGTATGTAGATCTAGATGAGAATGAACAGTAAAAGTAGAAGAATAGAAGGGACAAGATTCTTTATTCAATAATTTTGGTGAATTACAAAGGGGTTTCTTCTCAATTTATAAGGGGGAATCCTACTACGTATTGGGTCCAGATTCGATAAGAACCTCACATGGGTCGGGAGTCCTTCTTGGCCCAATAAGCATTTTACAACACTTACCTTTGGGCTCTCTATCGTGGTAAATTTGCCTCGTTAAGAACTTCTCAAACCCCAGTGGGAAAATTGGAGAAAATGTCACATATTATCACCACTTGCATTGCACGCATTACCTCATCACAACCCTTAATGAGAATACTTCATTAAAAACTCATAAGGGAAAAAGAGTACAATGCTATAACTTCGTGATTAAGGCTTATCAATCTTCATTCTTCTTGATAATCCTTTAATTACAGGAATGTGATATACTTAGGGAAGTTCTCCCCATGTTCTCAAGTACTTATCTAAGTCGTCTCATGCCAATACGCTTCCTACACCATTTGATAGTGCAAGTTGATAATGCCTTTGTAAATACATCTACGAGACTTGTCTCAAGATCGGACATGTGTTACCAAAATTTCTCCCTTCTCTTGCAATTCATGCGTATGGAAGAAGTCCTATACAACTTTATGTATGAGATCTCTTTATGTATCCCGATTGTATTTGTGCAATACAAGCTTTATTATCTTCATAGATAATTGTAGGGGTGGAGTATATGCCATTTCATAAGTATCCATGTGGCGTGACATTCTTCTAAGCCATATACATTCCTTGCATGCTTCAAACAATGTGATGATCTCCGAGTAGTTTGCTGATGTAGCAACGAGTGTCCGCTTTGTTGACTTCCATGAAATTGTAGTTCCACCAAATAGAAACACATATCCAGTCTGGGAAACTGTATGTGGGTTAGATAAGTAGCCAACATCAGTATACCCAACAAGGGTCAATTCTGTATTCTTCTTGGAGAATAATCCAAGATCCTTAGTCCCTCTCGGATAGCGGAGAATTTGCTTAATGCCACTCCAATGTCATATAGTCGGTATCGAGTCTGTATCTTGCAAGTAGATTAACTGTAAAAGCTATATTGGGCCTTGTTCCATTTGCCAGGTATATTAATGCTTCAATAGCACTAAGATAAGGATATTGAGTTCCCAATAATTCTTCATCTTCTTCCTTTGGTCCGAATGGATCTTCTTCCACATTAAGTGACGCCACAATCATAGGAGATGTCGGAGGATATCCATCTTTCATATTAAATCTTTGTAACACCGTCTTGGTATGGTTTGATTGATGCAATAAAATCCCTTTGTGGGTATGTTAAGTTGTAAGCCTAAACAATATGTAGTCTTACCTAAATCCTTCATTTCAAATTCAGTCTTTAGGTAAGAACATGCTTCTTCGACGTCATGTGCAGTGCTGATGATGTCCAAGTCATCAACGTAGACATAGATTATGCAAAAGCCTTTCTTAATGAATACACAAGGACAATCATCATTCTTCGTGAATGCTTTCTCCAATAGTAATGTACTCAACTCTGTTATACCGCATTCTTCTAGATTGCTTTAAACCATAGAATGACTTTTGTAGTTTGACACTATATAGTTTGCGTTCATCTTTATTTGGGACTTAGATATTTATATCTAGTTTCCATATAGGTATGCAATTACGACATCCATAAGTCACATTTGCAAATTCATACTCACTCGCCGGTGAGATCAAATATTGGAAGACAATGCCATCCATTACAGGAGAGTAGGTTTCTTCGTCGTCAATCCCTCGTCTCTTTGTGAAACCTTGAGCTACGAGTCTTGCTTTATATCTAGTCACTTTATTTTGAGTATTTTTCTTCTCGACAAACACCCATTTGTGACCTACTGGGTGGATACCTATTGGTGCAAGGTTTGCATTACAAACACTTCTGTTTTGTTTAGCGAGTTTAACTCGCGTAGATTGCTTCTTTCCACTTTGGCTAATCAGGACGCTTCTTACATTCCTTTATTGACTTTGGTTCCGATTCCAAGTCAATTTGTGGTGCAATCGTGTCAGCAAAGTATGAGTTGACTTCAGTTGTCTTTATGTTGTATACTACTCCTGTCTCAACATAATTTGTTGAGATTTCTTTTCCTTGATCCTCATCTTCAATAGGTACGTTGAGGTTAGGAATTTATGGTTTCCCTTCGTGAGTTTCAAGTGTGCGCACATTTTCACTTGGGTTGTGTTCTTCAAGTCTCACCATTTCATGCGGTTTGCTTTCACCTTTTATATTCTTCTTTTGAATAGTTTGCTTAGATTTCTTCTCTGTAGGACGTCTCCTAGAGCTTTAGCTTGATCTTGTACTCTAGGCTTATTAGGTGCCCGTTTAACCGGCTCACTCCCCATCTTCTTAGCATTCATTGCTTTCAATGAAGAATATTGGAATTCCATGTAGTGATCCTCTTCATATGGTATTTCTATTCTTTCAGGAGCATTTGTACCCGGTATATGAGACTTCACTATCTCTCTTGTATTGGTGAAAGATTCTAGTAGTTCATTAGCAACTCTCGGGAAGTGGAGGATATTCTGAATTTCAAGTTCAGTTCCTCTAGTGCGAGGATCCATTATTTTTTTTGAGATCCATTCTCCGGATTCCTTTAGCTTCACAATCTATTTCTCGGCATTCGTCCCTAGAGAGAACATGCCTCCCCATAATGTCGGGAAATGATCTTCATTAAAAATGGAATCAGCAAATCGAATCCTATACAAATCTCCAGTGGAGGGCTCTAAATACTTGATTATAGATGGGCTTCCATAGCCAACGCAGCCTACGAGTTTTTGTTGTGCACCTATTGCAGATCGTTGAGGTAGAGGGATTGGAATGTACACATCACATCCAATGAAGTATCAAAAAGGTCCCGACATAGGGTTAATTGGTCCACATATATCCCCCTGAATTCGTTCAAGGAAAGCCATTGAAGGAAAGCCATCAATTCTGCTTGAATCTTGAGCTTTGGGGCTCGAGTGAATATCTTCCCTTTTGCACATGTGATGCATAAGAAATCTTCTTAATTTGGAGAAGTCTTTGATCTTCAAGTTGTGACCTTGAAAATTATTCGTGATTCTTTGGATCATATTGAGACCGGGATGACCAAGTCGATCATGTCATATTCTATGCTTCTTCATTGGTGAAGATGGTCTTGAACACAACAAGCTCTTTGTGTGGTTTTTTATAACCAGCTCTTTGTGTGGTTGAACATAGATGTAGTACATATAATGGGAAACTTTCATTAATAATCATCTTTTTACCTTCATGCTTCTTGGTCATTATAAGACGTTCTTCACGTTCAGCGTTGTTGGTTTCTACGTGAAACCCATTTGCATAGAAGTCCTTGAAGCTTAACAATGTCCGGTTCGATTGTGGATAAAGTAATGTTTCATGGATTACTAACCGCGTTCCATTCGGTAGGACAATTGTGGCCTTGCCTGTCCCAACAATTCTATTATCATTGCCAATGATAGTAGTTATATCTCCATTATACTTGCGTGGTGTTTGCAAATATCTAGTTACCCTTAGAACGGTGTCGATAGTGCAAGCTGTCTTCGAGACAGAGGTGCTCATCCATCACCATTTTACTCCGAGTATGCTGTAAGTGATACAAAAATGTATAAACAATCGATTAAATAAATGTAAAAAGTCCCCACAAACTAATACGATGTATTAATAAGAAAAATGTCTTCTCCGTGTCACAAGTACATAAATAAATTGTAACGTCCTGTTGCTCTAGGCCGAGCCCGCTTACACCCGGCAGGTGAATAGGCTCGCATGACTTCCTGCACGGATCAACACTAGTCTTTTTTGTGCACTTTTGTCCTTGCACGTGTTTTTTTTTGTTTTAGAATGTTCGTTAGTGTGATGCAAATCCCAATTCATCTCTCGATACCAGCTGTCACACCTCTATTCCGAAAAATAGAGTGTGTCATATAGGATCACATCGGGAGATTGTTGTCGAAGCAACCATACATTGCATCACACACACGAACATACACGAATTACAAATTTACATAGATAAGTGCATACTTACAACTTAGGTTCGAAATAAAGAGAGTACATAGGTTCTGAAATTAAAGTTACATAACATGCTCTTAGTTCAAAATAAAGTGCAGAAGCGATAAAATAAACTCGACGATAAATAGATAGCTAAGTAAACCATGTCGGCCAAGAACATGGCTCACACTTTGTGAGTCGGTAAGCTAGGAATCCATTCAATAAACCATTCTTTGGGCTCCTCACCTTCCCACACAACCTTGCCACAACAATCACAATAATCCGCTTGAGGGAAACCCGAAAAATAACAATTAGGCAAAGCCCGAGTATCTAACATACCCCGCAAGTCTTAACCGTCAAAAGGTTATCTAAAACCGACACCTAACATGCGAGAGGGCGCGAGGTGGCGGCCATGGCGGTCGGAACGGGGAGGCGGCCAAATTTCTGTGTTGTGTGCGTCGGTGGGGGAAAGGGGGCGGTGCTAGGGCTTGAGTGCGTTGAGAGAAAGCACAAGATAGTGAGGGTGCGCTGACCGGGAGGAGAGGCTTGCCAAGGGAAACGGCTCTGTTCAAGGAGAGTGTAACGACCCGATTTTCACCGGCTAGTGAAAACCGTGCCTTGTACCTCTATGTCACTCCTAGGAGTGTGACACGTACATCCCATACAGTTAACATCATAAAAACCATAAGAAGGAATAAATGCAAGGCAAGATAATAGAATCTCCGAGTACATCATCTCAAATTAGTGCTCAAATCTCATGGATACAAACACGCGGCACGCAGGCCACGAGAGAACATGAAGGAAACTAGCGGAAGCGTCTCACATGTAGATCGGCGGTGAAGACCCAAAGCCCACAAGCACTCGTGTGTAGGCGAGAACGTCACTCCTCTCCGGCGGCTCCGTCGGTAGGTACGGCGGGATCCTCCGAGTCGGCGTCTCGAAAAACATAGTGGGGAAAGCCGTGAGTACTACGCGTACTCAACAAGCCGCAACTACCTAGCAACAATGTATGCATGTTGGGATAATCCAAGGGAAGGCAAGGGCTAGCACCTAAAGCAAATAATCCTCAAGTCTATGTGATTCACATCTTTATTATTAGTCAAATTTTATAAGTGGCCTTGCAGGAAACAACACAATCCTGCAAGGGTCAAATTTTATGTCCAGCACACCTCCATCGGACCACAGCTCGAAGCCGGAAGTAAAACCTATCGAGGGGAGAAGTAGTAAATGCTAATCAAGCGTGTCGCTCAATCGTTGTTGCCCCCTTACCCGAGGGCTAGGCTATACGTATAGATTATATATCTCTGCAGAGAGTAAGCAAGCTGTACCCACGTGAAGAGGTACCATATCTACAGCCACCGTCGTGGCTAAAGCACAGCAACACTCACAAGATCAATAAACAAAGCATCGATCGCGGGCGCCCGTCCCTCGAGTCCGGGATCCCTAACCACAACGCAGAAAAGGGTCCTCGAAGGTGTGAAAGGCCTACCACGGGCCAGGTGGGATATCCTCTACTCATGGGTCGAGACAAAGCTCCAAAAACCCACTAACACTAACTCTACACCACGGCGGGCCCACCGGTCCTCCGCTAAGCGTCTCAATCCAGCTCGCCCATACGGGTCACGTGGTAAGCTAGTATACCAAAGAGCGAGCAACCAGGAACCGGTCCTTATGCTGCCGGGGCGAGTCACCATCCCTCTCCTTAAAACAACGAGTCTCAACAAGTGTCACCACAACAGAGGCCCCATAACCCAAGGCCCCTACACAAGCTGCGCCCGCAACAGGCGCTCCCCAAACAGAGACTCCCCAAAAGTCTCCCGAGCACCTAACCACCTACACTCGCCCCCGCAAAGGTCCTACAGGGTATCTAGTACAGAAACTCGACACCTAAGAAACACCTACAATTTATTTTACACAAAAACATGTACAGTCATCATGGGGTTCCATTAAGCAACTAAGCAGATTCTAAGCATGCGAGTAACGGTAGAACAACCTATGGCAACAAGTGGCAAAGATGGCATAGTATGGTATAGGTAAACTACAAGTGCAAGTAACCATTAATCATGCATGGATCAATTTAATGCAATTGCTAAATAGGAGCAAGAGTGGTCAAGGATTGCGGCTTGCTCGCGAAACGCTGGTCCCGAGGCCAGGTCGGGGTACTCGTACGGCTGCTCCGGCGGGAACTCCTCAAACTGCGGCACGGGCGGAAACTCCTCGTAGCTCTCGGCGGACGTAACGTACGAAACGGGTTAGGCACGCAAGACGAGAAAAGTACGAGAGTGACGAAACGAACGACGGAATTTACGACACTAGAACATAGCTAACAACTACACTAGCGCGTAGATCTCGTCGCTACGAACCCAACGCAATCGACCGCGTATTTTTCCGACGCTCCAGGAAAAAGATATGAATTTCCAAAGATTAACGAATTATGGAAATTCAGGAAAATCCAATAAAGAGAAATGGAATATTCTCTCGGAATATTCCTCGACACGCGGGCACCACGTCGGCGCCACGTTGGTGCCACGCCGGCGCCACGAGGACAAAGCTTTCACACGTCGGCACCACGTTGCATTACTTCGCCACGTGGGTGCCACGCAGCCGCCACGCCGGTCGACACATCGAGAGCCACACAAGCAAAACCCAACCCACGTGACGCCACATCGGCAGAAATTCCGCCACGTGGCTGGCCACGCCAGCAGCACCGGAACGGGCGGCGCCGCCGAGCCGGGCGGGGAGCTCGCCGGAATCGCGTCGCGGTGGCGCTACCGCTCGCCGGCGGCCAAACGGAGACCACCACGGCACTCACCGCGGACTCGCGCACCTGCCGGCACCCATCACGAGGACCAGCTCGCCGTGTGGCGGCGGCGCGAGCTCGCCGGAGCTAAGCTTCGCGGCGGCGCAGAAGGGGAAACCCCCGGACACTAACGCAACGCGGGCCAACACTTCCAAACGCTCGCGCGTGCTCGCCCGAGCGCTCCGCACGAGTTGGCGGTGTGCACGGGCCACCGGAGGGCTGCCGGCGGCGAGCTCCGCGGCGGCGGGAGCACGAGCTCGAAGCGGATCACGGTCAAAGCCTTAGCTACTCAATCTAACACGCGCGCAAGCATCTACGGACGGCGGCGCAGCTCCGCGGCTACTCGAGGCGAGCATGAGCTCGACGGAAACCTAGAGCCCACCGGTGCCCATGGCGCCCGGCGGCCGGACTTCGACGGGAGGCCCCGATTCGATGTTAATCCAAAGGGGAAAAGTGGGGGATCGATGCGGCGGCTCACCAAGATGCTCGTGCTCCTCACGGACGAAGCGGAGAGGGGCCGACGACGACGAGCGCGGCGGAGACGCGACGGCGGACGGGGAACGGCGGACACCGCGCGACGGTGACCTTGCGATCTTCCGTTCCCAAGCTTCAAGGCAGTAACAGCAAGGGGGTTAAGTGCTAGAAAGACGGGTGAGTGAAGGAGAACGACGGACGGGCGACGAGCACGGAGGAGACTCACCAACGGTGATGACCGGACGTGGAGACGATGGCGGCCGCGGACTTCACTCGCCTCGCTCGTCCTCCTCCTAAGGCGAAACACGGAACCGTTAGCACCACGGAGACGAGCGGCGGAAGGAGGACCGGGTGGTGGCGACGAGACTCACTCGTGCGGCGGGCTGCACCGACGGCGTTGCGAGCGGGGAAGGCGGCGGTCTAGGGTTTGGGCGCCGGTGGGTTTAAAAAGGGGCACGGGCTCACGGGGAGGCGAGGGAGCTCGCTAGAAACCAGCCGAGTTGCTGCGAGCGGGGCCGGGTGACGCAGGGCGGCGCTAGGCGACGAGCGTCCGACGTGGGCGAGCTCACGGGCGGCCGCGCGCGTACGGGCGAGAGGAGGAAGAAAAACAGGCGCCGGGCCGAGTCGGGCTGCTGGGCCGCGCGGGGAAAAGAGAAAGAAGAGGGAAGGGGAGGAAGAAGTGGGCCGCTGGGCCGCGCGCGGTGAGAGAAAAGATAGAGAGAGCTGGGCCGTGGCGAGGAATTCGGCCCGCGAGCGAAATAAATCAAATAGAGATGTTTCTCTTTTATCTCAATTCCAAATCCGGGCAAAATTCGACCAAACTTTATTTTATTCGAATTTTGAATGGATACACATACATGGGATGTTACAGAGAGAGCAGGGCGAGGGAGGTGGTCGACCAAAGGGTGGTTGAGGGTCACTTCTTGTGTAGCTAGCCCATGGCGTTAGGTAGGGCAGGTGGGTCGATGACATGGACAGGCGCGGGGTTGGGGCAGCATGGCCGGTAGTCCTTGGCTGGGGCGGCAATTGGTCCGGTCGACAAAGAGTGAGCTCGATCCTAGTTTGACTGAATCTGTGCCCTCTGTAAATTGGTAAAAAGTCCAAGCTACATTGCTCCAAACTTCCAACTGAAATTTGTGGCGGTACAGCACAACATGATCTACAACTTTGCTTTTAGAGGTCAAGGTGAGATTCTGCTTCTAGAATTTTTGAAAAAAATCCAGAATAGAAGTTGTTTTTGACATTCAAACAAATTTTTAAGGCATTTAAATATTTACCAAAAAATCAGTAAAAAATGCCCTAAATTCCCCTCTTGGTATGCACAACAAGATTGTGCAAAAAGACTGGCAAACTATTGTTATAATTTTTATGTTTGTGCAAGCTAGGGTTTGGCTCGAATTAAATACTTGATTTCTCTTTTCTGAATTTTTAATTGAGCAATAAAATTAAGCTCAACCAAGTTAGGTAATTAGCATGTGCCCATTTATGTAATTGCCCTTTTCATGACATGGGATGTCACAACATCCCCACTCTTAGGCAAGACTGTCTTCAAGAGGCCTTTGCCAGAGATGAAGATTTCAGCATCAAGTGCCTATGATAGATAGTTGCTGCGATGGGGGTGGGAACTTCAAATTTTCTCTTTAGGAGGTGAGACATCTACAAGATATCATTTGTGCAAGGACTATAACATGTATCTAAATAATAGGGGGCATAAACAAGGTGGTATAACAAAAACTACATGTTTAAGTTATATGTTAGTATTTCTTCATGAAAACAACCATATATACTATAAAATGATATAATATAAATATTATAGTCAATAATAAAAAAATCGAGGATGTTATATGAAAAAATAACATTGGCGAAATTTCTACTATTTTTTCTTGATCTGTGGTAATTTCCGTAACTACCAAGGATTTTTGACAAAATATTGGGATGCGGATTATTTTTCAAGATGTCAGTGTTTTATGCCTGAAAACCAAGACCTCTATTGCAAAAAACAACAACTCTAGGATTTTCTTTGTAAATTTCTGGTGTGTGAGTTAGGGTTTTATACATGAAACCGTAATTTCTCACCACTCCCCTGCAGTGTCTCTTCTCTCCTACAGCGAGCTGCCACTTCCTTCTCTGTCTTTTATTTCTTCACGTGAGGGCTGAGTTAGAGGTGGTGGGGCAGCAGCCTGGAGGAGAGGCGGCCCGAGGCGCGACACGTGCGGCTGTTGGCGTGCGACCTCCCTCTGGTTCTTCGGGTGTAGTCGCGGTGGCCTGACGCGGCCTGAGAGCGGGGCCCTGGCGTGCGTGTCCTGGTCAGCCTCCCCTAGCTTACATGTCGAGGGCATCGCGTGTGGAGTCGTCTCTTAGATTACCCGCACTCGTCGTCCTCTAAATTCATCCTCTAAAAGGAATATTCCGTCCTAGTCATCAAGATTCTCTCCTTTATATCCACTTTTGCTGCACCCGTTCATACTCTATATCCATCCTCTATATCAACTACCTAATATTTTATTCAACAATCTTCAACTACCATATCCTTTCATCTCTTCCTCTTCTTTTCTTTTTCACTTCTTTCCCTTTGAAAACAATTAGTAATATATTTAGTAAATAATACTCCCTCCGTCCCACTTCAAGTGTCGTTATAGCACTAAAAATTTGTCCCACGCCAAGTGACGTTCTCGGTTTTCGAGGCTCCGTCTTTGCCCCGCTGTCCACTTTGTCTGCCACACTGTACTCTTCAACCTCATCCTCTGCGCTCTGGATCTTGGTGTTCGACCAGCGTCCCCTCCCTCCTCCCACATCTGAGTCTTCTCAACAATGACGGGAGACCTGCGTGAGACGACACAAACTCACGCACGGCGAAGCGGAGCGACCGGGCGATGGAAGAGACCAGTGTGAGGTGGAGCAAATGCAGCAATGGCGGGGCCCATGCGAGGCGTCGCGGACGTCGTTCCCATCCTCGTTGTTGTGTCGTGCGAGGCGTGCAGATAGTCGGACTCGGAGCTGCGCATATGGAGGAGCAACCATCGAGCCTGGCGCTGAGAAGCAATTCGCGATGTTCTTGACAGCGAGGAGCAGCAGCATGGTGGCCCCCACAGCGAGAAGCATCTTCATCGCGAGAAGGCCATCTTCGCGGCGTCGCCGACGGCGAAGAGCAGTGGTGCTGCTTGCAGCGGTATTCGAACAACACCATTGAACGGACCAGCAGGAGCTGGCAGCACAAGCACCACGGAGGAAGATGCTTGGTGCCGGCCAGGAGCAAGTTGTGGCATGTCGTGCGTTGGAGTCGACGGTCATGCAAGTTTTCGCCTACCACGGGTGGTGTTTTAGCAATAGAATCGCTCTGTGATAATGGCTCCGTTCAAACTTTGTTGGGTCCTCCTTTTCCTTTCTTGTTTTTCTTGCACTCTATATTATGTGATTAAGCGGACGGACGTCTTGCCGTCGTTGTAATAATCTGGTTATAACCTCTAAGGAGGCCAAGGTCGGGAGTAAACCCATTATCTAAAAAAAAGGAGCAAGTTGTGGCGTATGGCAGATGCATGTGCTCTCGTCCTTGGATGGGTAGCAGCAATTAATGAGGGGCAGCAGGGTAAAGTTTCCACTTCGTTGGTTTCTACGCCAGATGCTAAAACGACACTTGAACTGGAATGGAGGGAGCATATATTAGTAGAAATATTTAATTAACAAAATGTAATTAAGAAAAATATTGTACGGAATAGAGGATTGTGCAAGTGACTTGTCCACTTGTTACAGAGATGCTTTCAATTAACTCAATCAATGTCGAGTCAAGTCACGTACGTAAAAAATAATCGATGAGAGATGCCTTCAATTATTTCAATTAGCGTCAACGTCGTGTCAAGTCATGTACAGAAAACAATCATCGATGACAGATGCTTTCAATTATTTCAATTAGCGTCAACATTGTGTCAAGTCACGTACGGAAAACAATCATCGATGACAGATGCTTTCAATTATTTCAATTAGCGTCAACGTCGTGTCCAGTCATGGACGATAATTGATGAGAGATGTCTTCAATTAGCTCACGGATGGTTTGCATGTGACGTCCTTTGCATGATTAAAGCGTCTCGTGAAGTCCTTTTGCATAGACATGTCTCGGATATGTGTTAATAAAAAGCATCGGTTGCCTTCACAACCAAGCACAACGCCCTGCTGCTTGAAATGGCCAAGCACCAAGCAAGAGCTGCTGCCTTGAGTGGCGAAGCACCACCGCCATGGATGGATTCTCAGGGTCGTTGCGTACGTATTGGATGACGGAGGAGGAAGATGATGATAATCATTTCTTTGTTGATGATGATGAAGAGGAGTCCGTGACATACAACGAAATGGTGGAAGCAGAGAACAGTCACACGCGTCGTCGAGTTGATGCTCCACCAAAGGTAATTCGACAGATGGATCTTCCTTCAGGTCATAGGAGGATAAAAGCCGACTACTTTGGTCCAAATCCTGTTTATAATGATAAGCAGTTCCGTCGAAGGTAAAATTAAGTATTTTTCGTCAATGAATCTCTCCATGTCCGTAGTTCCTTATATCATTAGTATCAATTCTTGCAGATTTCGAATGCGACAACATTTATTCAAGCACATTAAAGAGGCCGTTAAAAATCAAGATAACTACTTCAAAAAAATATGATGCCACCGGCAAGGAAGGACTATCGGCTCTTCAAAAGTGTGTGGCGGCTATGCGCATTCTCGCATACGGAATCCCGACGGATGCTATTGACGAGTACGTGCGTAATTGTGAGTCAACTGCTAGAAAAATCTTTGCAACATTTTTGTCGCTGCCGATGTAGCAAGGCTTCTTGAAGAGGGTGCGAATCGTGGGTTTCCGGGGATGCTTGGCAGCATTGACTGCATGCACTGGGAGTGGAAGAACTGCCCGACATCTTAGAAGGGTCGGTTCACAGGAAGAGGAAAGCAGGCCTCTATGATTTTGGAGGCAGTTGCATCACATGATCTATGGATATGGCATACTTACTTTGGCATGCCTGGAAGTAATAACGACATTAACGTTCTCCATAGATCTCCTATATTCTCAGCTTATGTGAGAGGTCGTTCAACTCCGGTGTCATTTGTAGTCAATGGAAGAACATATAACATGGGTACTACCTTGTAGATGGGATTTACCCAAATTGGGCAGGCTTTGTTAAGAGTATTCGTCACCCCATGAAGCAGAAGACACAACATTTTGCCAATGAACAGGAAAGTGCACGCAAGGATATGGAGCGTGCATTTGGTGTCCTGCAAAGTCGGTTTGCGGTGGTCCGAGGACCCGCGTATGGTTGGGACCGTAGCCAGATTAATGATATCATGATGACTTCTGTTATCTTGCATAATATGATAGTGGAGGATGAACAACAACGTGCTGATAATATTGATTTCGTAAACATTGGAGACGTAGCTGTGCCATACCGGAACACCCCGAACAGGGAGGCATTTGTTACTGCACACCATAGGCTTCAAGACCAAAACATGCATTTCCAGCTACAACGTGATCTCGTCGAACACCTGTGGATGAGGCTTGGGACCGGTAGTAGCAATAGATGAATCAACATGACCATTTGAGTCATGTATCAATAAGTCATGTGTTTAATCAAGTCATGTATCAATAAGTCATGTGTTTGATCAAGTCATGTATCAATAAGTCATGTATTATGAAGTCATGTATTATCGAGTCATGTATTATGAAGTCCTGTATTTTCAAGTCATGTATCAATATCATTAAATTCTTGCATCACACATTCTGGAATTAAGCATGTACAACTCAATAATAGAACACAATAATTCAACTCAATAATAGAACACAATAATACAACATGTTCTAGAATTACACAAGGCTTCAATCACGTCATGTACTGGAATAACACAACTCTGCATGTTCTAAAATTACACATTGCTACATCTCAATAACAATACATGCTACAATTCAATCACGTCACAGTGGTACAACTCAATAAAAGTTCATGCTACAATTCAAGTACACTGAACAAATAACAATTAAGGACCCTGTTTCTTTCCACGCCTAGCTGCAATCTTCTCGAAAATTTCTTCTTGAAGAGCTTGGTAATACACTCGCAAAGCCGGTGTGCAAGCATCTAGATCAATCACAAGAATACTTTCATCCTCTTGCTTTTCTTTCTCCTGCCTTTCCATTTCCTTCTCTTGCCGACATTTCATGCTTCTCACGCATGATCCGAATCTTCTCCTGCTCAATACTTAACAGCGACTGATTGTGGCTTCGCATTTCCTTGAACCTCTTCTCATCTATACATGCAAGCTGCTGGAAACGATCATTTTTTCGCACAACTTCTTCCTGCATAATAGAGATCTTTTGCAATGATAGCTCTTTCATAGTGGAAGCATACTCCGAAGATGATGTGGACCCTGCAGAAGTATTTGCTTTTTTCTTGGCCGATTTAGCTGCATCCCTTCCCATAGGCCTCTTCGCAGTCGCAGCTGATGGTGTTGGGCTACAATTATCATCGCTAAGGTTGGCGTCGTCTCCAAACCCTTCATCTACAGCTGATCTCCCGGCCTTTGGGTCTTGCCATTTGGGCTCATCCTTCATGATCTCCCAGCAATGCATGTAAGCAAAGTTGTGTTTCAAGACTCCCGTGAAATTAGCAGCTGCATGAGTGGTCTGCATAAAAGGATTCACACATTTAGTTTTCACGCTTGGCTGCTGAAAATGCATAGACTTGGCTGCTGAAGATGTACATTCGAGCTTGTAATATAGGCACATGTATTCAAAAATATGGGTCCAAACAGCAATAAAAAGAATTGACATATGTATTTGTAACACTTGGCTATAGAAAATGCATAGAAACAAAATGGGCAGCAGATCACAAACCTTATCAGCATCGGACATCCCGTTAGTATTCTCTCTAATGACATCAGCATGGAAGGATGAAAACTTCCCCACTTCAGCCTTGATAATGTCCCAACAGCTCTGTAGTGACCTCACACTCCTTTCTGGGTATGATCCCCTCTTCATGTTGTATCGCTGCAGAATTCAATCCCACATGCGATCTTTTTTTGACCGGAACTTGTAATTGGGTCACAACTAATTTCCAGCCATGACTTCACAAGGTATACATCTTCATTTGGGTTGAAATTGCTTAACATGCTCCTGCCACTCACCTTTGACCTCTTTGCTTTTCTAGAAAGTGTTGGAGAGCCGGTCACTTCCACCACATTTACTGAAACACCTTCGTTTTCAGCCAGCTGTACATCTTGTGGAGCATTTGGATTTGGATGCATCATCGACACACTGGGTGCAGGTGGTTGGAATCCTTGGGGGAACCATGATGGAGGACCTTGGTAGCCATACATGAATGGGTTCCAGCCTGCACCCTGATAGGGAAACATGTTGCCAGCAGGAAAACCTCCTTGTGATCCATCATTCAACTGGTTCGGGTCCATTCTGAAATCAAAGTAAAGAAACATGATAAGGTTCATGACACACCACAAAAACAGGGTAAAAAAACAGCTACGAGCACTCCATGCATCCAACATAACACACCAGGAAGACATGAACATTGTCTGATCATATAATAGGCCAGCAGCCACCTCATGAACCTATAGGATGCAAACACAAAAATCACAAGAACTCTAATCCATCATTACTGTGAATGTGTAGACAATATTCAAAAATGGTTCATAGTAGGCTCTGGTTACAAATTCTGCTCTGGTTATTTTAAACCATCATGGATTGCAATATAGAGTGGAGAACCATGCACTGTATGCTTGTATAACTTCAATGCATAGAATACCAGTCAAAGAAAAAATTGAACCATGCACAAACAGAACTTCAATGCATAGCATACCAGTCAAAGAAAAATTGAACCATGCACTTTATGCTTGTATAACTTGTACACTTTACAATTTCTTTGACTTTTGTCATTCTACTGAATATTACCTGATGCAAACCTATGTACATGCAGTTGAAATAATGAAGCAGAGCTCATGCTCCATGCATCTCACAAATAAGACTGACCATTATGTAGCATTCAAGGTACCTCCTGACATGCAGTGTAATGACAGGTTCCTAGTCCAAAGTGTTGCTGCTGAGAATGGTGCAAAAACTCAAGATATTAACGCAGCAATGGTAGGTACTCTGCCGCTCGTGTGGTTCATACTCCGATCAATATTGTGTTTCTCTTTTGATTAGCTGCTAATAATTATTTCCAATCAATATGTCATTTTAGGTATCTAGATCATATGCTGAACCATCTCTAAGGAGAAGCCGTCTCAGGTAAGACTTTTATTATTGCCTCTATTTGGACAGTCAGTGTTGTTATATTAAAAAGTTAGGCGCATGCAAGAATCTCTTGTTAACCACACATTAATAGTGTTGGAATCATGTGATATCTATCCCCCTTTTTCTTAGTAGTACTTTAACTGACAAGTTAATGTATATAGATAATAGTTTGATTATTAATAAAGATTGGAAATATGCTAATGGATAGAATTTGTCCCGGCATCCTTGATGAAATCTCAGCACTGGCAAATTTCAGCTCACAAATTTCAAATGAGTAATAGTGCTCACCTGAGTCGGGGAGGACGCCGGAAGGACCGCGCGGTGGAGCTCTCCTCGGATGTGGCCGCCTCAGTTGGTGAATGTTGACGTCGTCGTCGTTTCCGTCCACGGGTGGCCTCGATTCCCTTCTCCAGCATGCCTTCGCAGCGGAGGTCGAGGCTTGCGCGGCGTAAGTCAACGGTCGGCGGCGAAGATCGAGACTCCTGCCCTCAACCTACTTCGATCCAGCGACCTGAGCCTCCTACCCTCGCGGATCCAGTCGCCCCTCAACCACGAGGGCCCTCCACGCCGGCAGATCTGCCGCGCCGGTCCGGCGGCAGTGCGGATAAGGTGCAGCGGCGCGGGTACAGAGGCCGGCCGCGCATGCCACGATGGGGACCGCTGGCCGCGTGGCCGCCGGTGCGAGGGTAAAGCGCTCCTACGGCCGCTCTCAAAGCTAAGCCCCAAAACAGCCCCAAATGTCAAAATTGTCTACACAGGACAGTCAGCTTCACATTTTCATAACTATTTCTATACGATAGATAAAAGGATGAATAAAAACACTACGAGCAACTACACAAAATTTTCTACCACTTTGGTATTCAACTCAAAATTTAATTTGAATATCTACTGGACGTAAAACAGTATAGAAAGCAGCACTATTATCTGTCCTTGAACTGCAGGACAGTCAACTTTAGAAATGCATATCTCACTCAATACTTATTAAAATATAGAGATTAAATACTCCGTGGAAAGATGATGAAGTTTACTACAAAATCCTCCACAACATGAGATATCAATTTGACCTCTAGAATTAATTAAACAGCCACGGAACATATACTATCACAACTGCGACCGAAGAAAACTGAATTTTTGTCAGTCATATTCAGATAAGCATAACGCCTATTATACTCAATCAAAAATTACAAATAAATACTTGTTGGAAAGGTTTCGGAATTATCGACAACTTTCCCTATGGGATCCTGGTCAGATTCTAAACACAAACCTCCGAAACAGATGGGTTTCAACTATCACTATGAGGTTGTAAGTACAACAGCTCACGGATCACTGACCAAGATGATTTAGACATAGAGATTAGGGTACTAATGGCCGGAGCTAAACAAGATCTGAACCCTGCAAGACAAAGGAAAAGATCCGTACATACCTAAGGAAAATCACGACTTCCTCTAAGGAACACCGATCTCCTCAAATCTCCTGCATTGCCTGATTTCCTTGGCCTCCAAGAGGATCACTGCCCTAGAGGAGAAGGCCAGGAGTGCCAAGCGGTGCCTTCATACGAATGACTAAAGCTATCCCCTTCTAAAGATAACAGGAGCGTGAGTAGGGGAAAGGTCCAGGCGTTTCATCTCTCCCTCACAAGTGAGCAGCGTTCCATAATTTGGGTAGGGGAAAAGGTTCGACGTTTTTTTCTTTCTCCCATAGCTGAACTCTAATTAGGCCTTAATTATCCGCCACTAAGCCCAGTAATTAGGCTAAAAAAAGTTGTTATTTCTTTTTAAAAAAATCTAGAGCGTTACAACTCTCAACAAAATCAGATGGGAAGCCCAATGGCTCACTAGAACCCATGGCAAACTTGCCAGTGGCAAGTCCATTGGCAAATATGATTTGCATTTGCTGGTAGTTCTCTATGGGCTTGTCAAGCAAGTCAGCATCCTTAGGATGTGCCTTCATATGGCCCTTGTAGTGCTCCTCCTTCAATGATATCATAAAGTTATCCTGATCCCACAAAGCACCACTAAGTTCCCTGAGTTTATCACCCTAATCCACCGCTGCCTCCATTTGCGAAGATGGTTGTACACTTGGGTTCCAGTGACCTTGTTCCTAGTGAAATCCTGAAGATCCTTTGCAACTTTTTTCAGGTGCACCTCCTTGAAATCCTTGTCATTTCTAACCCCAGTTGCTATAAGTTGGCAGAAGCGGCGAAGCACAAAAGAGGACATTGCATTCGTCCATCTCATGGCTTGCCGACCCTGCTACCAAGTAGTAGCTTCAGCTAGAGCACCAACAAGCACTGCAACAAGCTGTGCACCAGCTGGGAGCAAAGGGTCAACCTCACCAACCAAGTCCACCACAACATTCTCAAGAGCCATGTCCTAATCAGATCATCATTGCATTATAAGAAATAGAAATAACAGATCAATATTTCATTATATCCATGGCCTCAATTATAAGAAATAGAAATAACATATCATCATTGCATTATATCCATGGCCTCAATTATAAGAAAATGTATAATATATCATCATTCCATAATGCCCAAAGCCTCAATTATAAGAAAATGTATAACATATCATCATTGTATATTGCCCAAAGCCTCAAGTTTAAGAAAAGAAATAACAGATCATCATTGCATATTGCCCAAAGCCTCAAGTTTAAGAAAAGTAATAACAGATCACCATTGCATATTGCCCAAAGCCTCAAGTTTAAGAAAAGAAATAATAGATCATCATTGCATATTGCGCAAAGCCTCAAGTTTAAGACTACAATCATCATTGCATATTACAAACTTGATATCCAAAGCCTCTAAATGTGAGAGTGACCCCTATTTGCCCATATCTTATTAGTTATTTCATCTCTAACTGCTGCCCAAGCCAAGTTTTCAACATTGTTAGCCCCATTGTTTGTGGATTCACTGTTATTCAGCTCCCAAGTAGATTCTGGTGGAATCACCTCATCAACACCATATTGGAGTATCCAATTGTGTAAAATGCAACATGCAAGCACTAATTTTACTTGTGTTTTGAAAGGATGAAAGGTTTATTTGTGTCAATTATGCGAAATCGATTCATCAAAGCTGCAAATGCCCTCTCAACAAGTAACTCTCAAACTTGAATGCCTCAAATTGAAGAGCTCCCTTGGGTTGGTTGGATAGTTTCTACCACCATATTCATTTAAATGGTATCTTGTGCCTCCGAATGGAGAAAGGAATCCAGGGCGACAAGCATACCCAACATCTACTAGGTAGAATTTCCCTAAAATAAATATACAAAAGTATAAGTCCTAGTGCTGTGTTGATTTGCAATTTAATGCAGCTAACCAATTTATTCATTACCTTCTGGAACTACTAATCCATCTTGCCTCTCTAGTGCATCAGCAAGAATGGTAGCATCATGTGCTGATCCCTCCCAACCAGCAAGCACATATGTAAATTTTAAATCAAAATCCACAACAGCTAGCATATTTTGAGTTGGTGTATGCTTCCTCCTCCTAAATGCAGCTTGCATCTTTGCTGGCACTCTAGCACCGATACGTGTGCCATCTATTGCACCAACATAATCCTACATGTGACTCAATGACTTATGATGCATTAGTTCAGTCATGAAAGCAATATTAACAAACTACATATGTGATTGTTTCTGATCTTAAGTGGTGTGTCACTAGATGGGGGCTTAATCATCTCGTGTCTAAGTTCTCCAATGGCATACCACACCTCCTTAAAATAACGGCTCACCTGTCTCAACAGATCGCCTCCAGTTTGAATGTATGAAACGTTAGTGTTGTGGCCAACAACATGCAAAAACACTACTATGGATGCTATCTCTACGCAAGTTTCTATCCCTAAGCAAGTTGTACAATTGGAAAAAGGGTGATCTTCTCATTCTAAGCATGTTAACACACTCCACATCATTACAGCTTATAAATTTTATTCAAGTTCTTTTGCCTTTCTTCATCCATTGCACTCATTGTGGCATAAGTTATTCTAGGACGTGAATGTTCAACAAATGCAAGCAACCGACTAAACATGAAAGCATACATAGCAATGATTAGAGCAGCTGCCTGAATGATGAGCATGTTTCTCCTATCTTCCGGTGACATCTCGTGCAAATGAAAATTGAACATAACAGAGGCTTAGGTACATGCTTATATGCTGAGATTGTAGCACCATGTTCAGAAAATCATAAGCATGGTCAAATGTGCTAGATAATACAGACAGAACCAAAACGTCAATGGCATTTAGGCAAGTATGCTCGGATTTATTGTCAAGATCACAAAAAACCAGAACATCATAAGCATGGACAAATATGCTACATATAAATATAAACAAATACATCATTGACATTTGGGAAAATATGCTTAGAATTATACTCAAGGTCACAAAAAACAAGGACATCATAAGCATTGACAAATATGCTACATACAAATAAACCAGAATATCATTGGCATTTGGGCAAACATGCTCAGAATAATTCAGTCACAACCATAACACATCACATGCCAATATATCATAGACATGGACACATGCTTAGAATAAATCAGGACATCATAAGCATGGGCACATATGCTTAGAATAAACCATTCGAGGCTACATATTCAACCAATTTAAATCAATCACCGGATAGAGACGGAGAAATAGGTGGCCACGAAGAATCGACTATACCTTCAACCAAGCAAACCAAAACAACGTCTCACCACAGCTCCAACTCAGAGCCAACACACATCACACAACAAGGCATGCAAACAAGTGAATCGAAAGTAAATGAAACCAATCGAATGGATTCCGGTATTGAATCGAAAGAGAAAAGGAAGGTCACTTGCCCGGATTCGCAAACCCTAGCTCTTCCCGGACAGAGAGTTGAGGAAAAGAGAAGAACGGGAGAGAGAGGTGAGGAAAAGAGCTCAAGCTCACGGGGAGTAATGGCAAGTGGGCGAGAGTGCACCGGCGACGGGGTCGATTTATAGATGGATGGAGCAAAAATGGGGGCAAACCCTATCTCTTCCTGCCTCTTGTCGGGTGCAAACCTTAGCTCTTCCCGCGAGGAGAGATGGCGCGTGAAGATGGCGTGAAAAGAAGGCGGTGACCCCAATCTCCCCGCGTGCACGCGCCCGCTTCCCGCCTACACGCATATCGTCTCCCGCCCGCTCGCCATTCACCTCGCGGTCGCATTGCCCAAGCCAGGCTCCGTGAAAACGCGAGAAAATATCCGCACCCCGGGAGCTAGGCCGAGGGGGACCTCTTGCACCATCCTCGGCCAGGCCCAGCACCGCTCCTAGGTAACCAAACACGGGCTCCCTACATCCGGCGGGCCTGGTTGCCTCATAACCAGATAACCAATCACACCCTTAGACGTGTAGGGTCGTTACATATGTAATTTGAAAAGTTCCTCTACACAATTATCCGTTATTCACTAACACTAGCAATTGTCCATATTAGGTTATGTCCACCCACTCAAATAATTACCTATTTCACTGCAGTTTCATAGTTGACCACCACAACAGCTAAACTAAAATTATCAAGCTATAATAAATTACAAGAGTTGAAGTTTGAGTTTTCATTGTAAATAGTATATCTTTCCTCCTGTTGTTGTTCTTCCTTTTTTAAGTTAATTATTGGGTAAATAAATTATTAGACCACTTGTTCCATTTGCGAGTCTTCCAAAGGCGTAAACTAAATTAGACTCGGAACGCGGTACTGGCCTCGGGTCTTCCTCTCTGCCTCCGTCGACAATGTTTGACCCCATCGTGCTCGCATCCGCGGCGGCGACATGGCTGCTCAACAAGCTGCTGGACCGCCTCTCCAACGCCTCCATCAGCGCGCTGCTGAGCTCCGAGGGCCTGGACAGGGAGGTCGCGCTGCTGGGGGATGCATTGCGCCGCGCCAATCTCGTCCTGGGCGCCGTGCCCGCCGGAGCCAAGATCGGCAATCAGCAGCTGGTTGTGCAGATCAACCAGGTGCAGCAACTGGCGGCCAGCCTTGCCAAGCACCTCGACGAGCTCGAGTACTACGACATCAAGAAAAAGGTACGGCCTCCATCTTCGTCTCTCCTACAATCGTTACTTGCTTTTCTTGATGTTCGCTCGCCGGCGAATTTGGGGATGACGGCCGGGGAACACAGGCTCACTTCGCTCTGGGTCAACGGGTCCGTGCTGGGCCGAGTTGGCTGGGCCGCCGACTCTGAATGGGCTCGGCCCAACTATCCGATTGCTCTTCTATTAATTTGTTTCAAATTAAGTACTCTGCAAAGTTTACATTTTGCTGTAGTTAGTGCCACATATTCTGGTAAATGGCCTAAGGTTACATGACGACGTCAACCAAAGGACTAAAATTGCAGTAGTTGTAGCTGACTTGCACGATTCCTTTGTTAGCTACTTTTCCAAAATAGTTCAAGATTCTTATTACTTGAATATAATTTTCTTAAGACATTAACAAAATTTATAGAAATATACATAAAAGTATTTTAGCTGTCATTTCTCTCTCTCTCTCTCTCTCATGGCATAGAGCATGGGGATAGAGCCCCTTGATTACCTAGCGCGGGAAAGCATTGCTCTTGTGATCCCTCACCCAGCCATATTATACTGTGATACTTATCCAATCATGTCTGCCCTATAAAATCTGAATTAATATTTTCTTTTTAATACCATCCTATGCTGTCATTTGAACCTTTTTTATTGATCTACTTCAATGGACATTGATAGCAATAAGTGAGTTTTAATTACAGTTGTACATTTATTCTCAAAGGTCAAAAAGGCGAACCAACAGAGTGGCAACCCAATTGCATCCACAATAAAATCTATTAGTCAACCTCGACTGTCCAAGCCAAAAGTAAAGAAATATGAACCACATATAAAAGATGCTGTCGAAGATCTCCATAAGATTTGTGAAGATGTTCATCAAGCTCTGTTGCTAGAGAAACTTGATGGAATTAACCGATCAGCTCAAGGCACAAGCACAGATACGCGTGAAGCGGTAGAGAGCTTCACTGAAACTAAGCAGTTCTCAAGGGAAGAGAAGAATGAGATTGTAGACCGAGTATATCAAAGTGCATCAAAGGATCAACAACTCTCTGTTCTTGCAATAGTTGGTAACGGAGGTACTGGGAAGACAACACTTGCCCGACTAGTGTACCATGATGATATGATAAATTCCGAATTATTCCCTATAAAGATATGGATATATGTATCAGCTAACTTTGACGAGGTTAAGCTTACGCAGGGGATTCTGGAACAGATACCTGACTGCAGATATAAGAACAGTAAAAATCTTACCGTGCTTCAGCGTGGCATCAAGGAATATTTAACCAAACGATTTCTACTTGTCTTGGACGACATGTGGGAAGACAGCGAGGGTCGCTGGGACAAACTATTAGCACCACTTAGATGTGCTAAGGAAAAGGGAAATGTGATCTTAGTGACAACTCGGGAGTTATCTGTAGCCAAAATAACATGTAAAACAGAGAAGCACATCAATTTGGACGGTATGAAACAAGATGTATTTTTGCGTTTCTTTAAACACTGCATATTTGGTGACGAGAATTACCAAGGCCATAAAAAATTGTTGAAAATTGCAAAGCAAATAGCTACCAGGCTGAAAGGAAATCCCTTAGCAGCTAGAAGTGTGGGCACGCTCTTGAGAAGAAACCTTGATGAGGTTCACTGGAGAAACGTTTTAGATAGCAGTGAATGGAAGTTAGACATGGGGACAGATGGCGTTATGTCAGCACTACTACTCAGTTATAATCACTTGTCCTACCGCCTTCAGCTGCTCTTCTCATATTGTGCTCTGTTTCCAAAGGGCTACAGATTTGACAAGGATCAGTTAATACGTATGTGGATTGCTCTTGGGTTTATCTTGGATGAGAGAAGGAAATTGGAGGATGCAGGGAGTGATAATTTTTATGATTTAGTAGACCGGAGCTTCTTTCAGAAAGATAAGGAGTACTTTACCATGCATGATCTAATACATGATCTATCACAAGAAGTCTCTGTGCGTGAATGCCTTACAGTTGATGGCTCAGATCTTCAGAATATTTTTCCATCAATTCGACATGTTGGCATCTGGACTGAGTTGGGTTATAATGAACAAAACATGCAACGCAATGTAAATTTTGAAGAAAAGTTAGATAAAATTCAGAATAGTGGCATCCTGCCAAGCTTGGAAAGTTTACTGCTGGTAGGTATGTATGATGAGAACTTCTCCTCAAAATTTGTTAAGATTTTAGAGAATCTGCGTTTTGTTCGGGTACTTCAGTTATCAGCAATGCCCTACAATGCTGAAAGTATTCTATCTAATGTTAAAAGATTGATCCATCTTCGCTATTTAGAACTCAGGTTTGATGTCACAACCATTCCTTTGCCTGATTCTATTTGTAAGCTCTACCACCTACAAGTACTGGACATCCGATGTTGGGAGCATCTAAATGATTTGCCAAAGGGTATGAGTAATCTTGTCAACCTACGCTATCTATTGGTTCCAGGGTCAGGATTATTGCATTCTAAGATATCAAAAGTTGGTGAACTTACGTCTTTGCAAGAACTGAAACAATTTCGAGTTCAACAAAATAATGGATTTGAGATATCACAATTAGAAAATCTAAACGAGATCAGGGGGTCACTTGCTATCTTTGACCTTGAGAATGTCACGAAGAAGGAAGATGCATATAATGCAAGAATTAAAGATAAAAAGTATCTGCGGACACTTTCACTTTCTTGGGGAAGTGCATGTAGCACAACTGGTACCCAGAAAGATGTGATGGAATGCCTGAAACCACATGATTACCTAGCTCACCTTCGTGTCACTAATTATGCCGGTGACAGTCCTTCATGGTTAGTAGAAAATTTCTCACTCAGCAATTTAGAAAGTCTCCATCTCCAAGATTGTGGAACAATGAAGACCCTACCACCATTTTTGGAAATGCCATTCCTGAAGACACTGTCCTTAATTGGTATGTCTTCTCTGAAAGAAGTCATGATTGACTTAAGTTGTAATGGTGCGAGTACGGCCCTCCCAGTTTGTGAGGAGGAACTGGAGTTAAATGAAATTGAGATATCCAATTGTCCTTCTTTACTGTCCGTACGACTTCATTCCTGCAAAGAATTGATTAAGTTGAGCATCAAGGATTGTGAGGCGCTAGCTTGCTTAGATGGCTTACCGCCTTCTGATCAGCTATTGCAATATTATGTCCAAGGATGTCCTCAGCTTCAACTTAAAGCCCAATAATAATGTAAGTGTGACTTCATATACTACTTCATGCAAATTGTTGACAAATAATCTCGTTTTTACCCAATAATACATGAGTGCTGCATGTCATTTCATTAAATAAGAAGAGCTTTGGTACACAAATGAACTCCCTGGATCACGTGTAAAAAAAGTAACAAAAGACAGGTATTCTGTTTTCAGCATGTGCATTCTCACATAATCTTCTGTTACACGGATATCTTAAAGTTAAATCTGCATCAGAACACTGTTTAAAAACATAATTCCTTCAGATTTACTAAGGACCTTTGTGTAAATTTTTTAAAACATAATTCAACTAATACAAATATTATTTATAGTTCTGTTCCTCTCCTTAATTCAAAATATTTAATATATCACATCAATTCAATAAGAATATAGTGTCATCTGTTCTGATAAGTTGCCCAACCGGTCTAGTATATTGGTTATTTTGTGACTGAATGAACTGCTGCACTAAATACCTGGACTTCGTTTTCTCCTTTTTTATTTATTTGTTTTATGTATAGTAGAAACTAGCAGTTTAAAGAAATGCCACTGAAACATTTCCACATGCATAGCTACTAAGTACTTTACCTAATTTTGTACTCATCGTTCTCTTTTTTTTTTTTTTGCTTGAAATTGCAGGGGACTTGCGCTTCAATATATTAAGAAGATGGGAAAATATCCCAGCACAACTCACACCACTTCACCCCAACATTTTTTAACTCACTCGTTTCTCTGGTATCCTAAAGAGCTGCAATGGAACCTCTGGTACCATTACTACTATTTAATTCAGTACGTTCACATGTAAATAATATCACTTGAATTTGTTATGAACGTTTTTTAGTTGATGCTAACGTCAGATATGTTTTTCTACCATGTTCATGCAAATATTATGGGCCACAATTTTTCCTATTTGATTCTGCATTGATGTTTAAACCATCACATATTCTCATAAGAAGGGAGTATTTGTTGATTCATTTCCTTGGAAACAAAAAGAACATTTTCTGTAGGTATCTATTTCGTAAATAAAAAATCATTTTAGAAAAACATATGATTCAGAGGACTGAATTTCATCCACAACATCATCCATAGGCTGTAATTTATATTCTATAAACCATCGAGAAAATTAAAATTTATAGTCCTTAATTGGTGACATTATCTGATTTCAGTGCATGGAGTGCAACTATTCTATTACAATAAAGCTGGTGCAATCTACTTTAGCAGCCATTGGTTGTAAGTGTGACATAGACACGGAATATAATTATAAAAAAGTATTCGTAGTTAGGTCAAACATTTTAGCTTGGAAAAATTATCTTGTGCACACTGAGAAACAACGTCTTCACCAACACAGTCACAATTTCATTTTGAGCTCCAGCGCACTACGATTTTGCGGATCGACACACTGTAACCGTTGAATAATTATTTGCAACTTTTTTTTATCTCAATACGGAAAATATGTTAGAATTGCAAACTCAACACAAATATAAAATTAATCATTCTCTATCATAAAAAAATAGAGCTAGATTGTTTTCCATTATTTGTAAGGTTTGCTCAATAAATTAAACACTAAAACAATGGGCAAACAATGACAAAATTCTAGCTTAATTTTTGTGATAGAGAATGCATCGATGTATATTTGTGCGAAGTTTCAAATTCCAAAATTTGTACCTGTGAAAAATTTAATAGCATTGGCTTGTACAAGGCCAAAAGTCGTAATGTTTTCTGTTATAAATAGAATTTAAAAATGTTTGACTTTGATTAAACCTAAAATGCTTGTGTTACTGGGATGGAAGGAAAATATAAATGAACTTTTTATGCTGGTCACGCAAAGAACCTTAGCGGACGATGGCCTTGACGGCACAGTTTGTATGTACCATGTGCCACGCGGATCCCGCACACGGCATAACTTAAATTAATTTTTTAATTTCATTTGGTCAAATTATTTAGAATTTTTAAAAAATATTTTCAAAATAACTTATCAAAATGTTTTAAATAGATAATATCTGAGGCTTGATGAAGAAACTATGTTGTTTCATGTACATTTTCCCTCAATTTCATTTTCAATCATTAAAATCATATATCTATAAAAGAAATTTAGAAATTTCAAACGAATCCGAAAAATACCCAAACTTTGTCATGACACGTTTCATGTGATTTGTGACCCACATAAAAAGGATTGCCCTCAAAGTCAAATTCAACCGTCAAATTGTTTCCAAATCATATAGAATCTTTCTCATCACTTAGAAACTTCTTCCGAGATTCTTCGATATCTAAGCAACGTACATGACAACTTGTACAAAACTTGTTCAACTTTTGACCATCACATCCATGCATAAAATAAAGATGTTAGGACAAAAATCATGATTTTTAGACTTTATTAGTATTTTCTACAATTTAAACACCCTTGAACAACACTATATTCGCAATATCTCATGTACAATATGAGAGACATAAACTCTTTATTGCTTGTGTAGGCCTCAAATCGGTCTTACAAACATGAGTATAAAGTTTGTTCGTAATATATTTTAATATTTCAAACACTTCTAGTTCAAATTTTAATTAGCACAAGAAAATACGAATAATGAAAAAAATGTACGAAATATACTAAAATTGCCTAAAAATTCGCACATTTATAATATGAGGTACCACATACAGTCTCTATAGTAAAGAAAATAATTGTCAAAGAAAAAAGCTAAAAAATAAAATTATTGTGCCATGTGCCACAAAAAAAACACACGGATCGGTGGTGTTTGTGCCGTGTGTCCCTTCCTAGCACACGGCACAAACATTTGTGCTGTGTGTAATATTTAAAGCACACGGCACAGAGACATTTGTGCTGTGTGCCCGATAAATTATACATGGCACAAATTATGACACACGGCATATATATCGTCTCCCGTAGTGATAGATGCCGCCAGCTGATATTTTCGGCTTCTAACTTTAATTTCAAAAGCAGAGCTCCAGTGCTAGCTAGGGACTGTGAAGATGCAGAAGATAAATAAGGAAGAAAAATGACAACAGGCCGGAGAACAACGTGCTTGTCATTATTTAGAAATCTTTACCGAGTGTCCGCAATTAAACACTCGGCAAACTCCGGAACACTCGGCATAGTTGTGTTTTTCCGTAGTGAGACTGTAAAGATGCAGAAGATAAAAAAGGAAGAAAAATGACAACAGGAGAACAACGTCCTTGTCATTATTTAGAAATACCAAATAACTAATTATACAGAACATAGAAATACCTGATACCAAATAACTAATTATGAACGAAACATTCAGCCTTTTGCACTGGTAGTTGATGCAAAAGATACACCAGCACTAGTAGTGTGCGGTCTCGTAGAACTTTTGCAGTACGTACTACTAGTATTATTTGGCAGGAGGTGGTAGTAATTTACGTTTGTAATCTCTGATCGCACACAGGTGGTCTCACATGTTTTCAGCACTGCGTGGGCGCGAAGGATAGCTTGCTGTTCCGGATATCGAAGAGCATGTGGAAGTTCTGCTGCTGGACGTTGCTGATGACGTTGGGGAAGAAGGTCTCGGGCGCCTCGGCCACGGCCAGGCACATGACCCCGGGCTCGGGCTCCTGGAAGTAGTTCTCCCGCGGGAGCGCCATCTCGGCGCCGCCGTCGAAGTGGAGCCGGAGCAGCGGCACCTCCACCGCGTCCATGGTCGCGTTGCCCGGCAGCGCCATGCACAGCTGGTACTCCTTGACCGTGTGGCTCGCCGGCGGCAGCTTGAGGTCCACCATGACCCACTTCTTGAGCTCCTCGAACGCCGGCGCCGCCAGGTACGACATGGTGCTCGCGGTGACCACGACCGTGCCGCCGCTGCCGTCGGGCTTCAGCGCGAGGCTCTCCGGCGGCACGTCGAGCTTCCTGTTCCCGAGCGAGATGCCCACCAGCGGCACGTAGTAGTGCACGTCGTCCTTGGGGTTCCTGATCAGGCTCACCGTCTGGACCGGCCCCGTGGTCTTGTACCTGGCCAGGTCGGCCTCCGTGCCGAACAGGAGCGGGCTCGTCTTGAGCTCCGTGAACGGGGTGAAGCAGTAGGAGAAGCGCGGGACTAAGAGCTGGGTGACCAGGGACAGGTTGCTCCAGGAGAGGCCCATGATGCCGGAGGCCCCCGCGAGGCCCTCCCCGGAGAGCGTGCCGCAGCCGAAGCTGAGCGGGGCGGCGACGCTGCCGTCCTTGCCGAAGCCGAACGTGTCGGACGCGAACACGCCCTCGGAGGAGAGGGAGGTGTACTGGGTGCTGTACATGCACTTGTTGCCCGTGCAGTTGTTGAAGTCGGCTCCCAGGCACAGGGGGTCGCCGCACGGGACGACCTGGAACGTGGAGGATTTGCCCGGGTTGAACACCGGCTCGATCTGCTTCGCCTTGGGGGCGTCGAACAGCATGCACTGGGTGAAGATCAGGGGGCTGCCCGTGTCCAGCATCATCTTGGCCGGCTGCGGCGGCGTGCCGATGCCCACCGTCAGCCAGTGGCCCTCCTTGCCGGCCACGGCGCTGGCAGTGTTGGCCTGGGAGATCTCCTCGGCGCCGCCCTTGCCGAGGGCCTTGCCGAGCTTGGCTGAATCCTTGGCCACGCGGGCCGTGCTGGCCAGGGCGGCGCGGCGCCAGTCGTCGTGCCTCGAATACCCGCCGTCGAAGGGGCTCAGCATGTCAGTGCGGAAGTCGAAATGGAAGATGGCATGGACGGGGGCAGCCGCCGTCACGACCACGGCGAGGCAGAGGAGAACATGCCGCTCCATATGGCTTGCAGATTTGATTTGGAGGATATATAACCTGGTTTATTTCCAGACTAGCACGTACGGTGCTTTTGGGTTCATGTAAATACTGTGATTGTAGCTAGGACACTTGAAACCGCACAATCTCTCGTCAATCTCTTTCCACACTCGGCGGTAGCCCTTGTTCTGCGCTGCTTCACTCTAATCTGCTTACTGCTGAAATATATATGGCGCTACCCACCTTCATTTCCATGGCCAGAGATGTATACGGATAACCACGAGAATATTTTGCCAGAATTAGTGGTTTCCTTTTCCACCACAGTAAATTAAGGTCGCACCTGAAATAACATGCATCAGTTATGTCTGCGGAGCACACTTGACGCCGATTTAATTCTCTTTTAGACTCGTCTATAAAGATCACAAAGCGTTTACTGAACCGGGTGATCTTGTCCCTGAGAGAACTATGGCTTTGCTAAAACAATATACAACTTCTTTTTTTGCGGAGAAGAACAATCACTATGGGAAACGACGGATATGCCGTGTGCCAGCATTTGTGCCGTGTGCAATTTATCGGGCACATGGCACAAAGACCACTGTGCCGTGTGCCCAGGATAATACACACGGCACACCTTCAGCACACGACACAACCGTCTGTGCCGTGTGCCGCACAGTAACACACGACACATCTCCTACTGTGCCGTGGGTCACGGGGCGGCACATGGCACATCTCCTACTGTGCCGTGTGCCGGACGGTGGGCACACGGCACATCCGACGCCGCTCGTTGTCTTGACACGGTGCACCTTTGTGCCGTGTGCCCTAAAAGCTAGCACACGGCACATATACTTTTGTGCCGTGTGTTTTGCATAACACACGGCATAATAATTTTTTTTAGTTCTTTTTCCTTTCATATTATTTTATTTACTATGAAGACTATATGTGATACCTTATGATATAAAGTTATGTATTTTTTGCGGAATTTTGGCATATTTCGCGCTTTTATTTCATTATCGGTATTTTCTCGTCATAATTAAAATTTGAACTATGATTGTTTGAAATATTGAAATATTTTGCGAACAAACTTTATATTCATGTTCGTATGACCGATTTGAGACTGTACATTGGCAATATGTGACATCCCCTTCGGGACACCCGGGAATCGGAACAGAGGAACACTCGTCGAAGCGAGTTACAACAGAAACATCATCTCATACAAGCCATATATATATACATCATGGTATAATACAACCAGGTTTTCAAAATACAAACATTCGTGCAGCGGAATATAACATTATTGGAGTTTAACATCCTATGAGTATTCAGCGGAAGCTCGTCTATTATACAACTCGAAAGACTTCACGAAACGTCGTGATGCACCGAGCCCTTCGTACATCACGGTCTTCTCTCATCAAGGTGTGGAGATACGTTCCCACCGAAGGGAACCTCCCTCCGGACAATGCTCCTCCTCGGGAAAGCCGCCATACAAGTCGTGGAAGTACGACTCGTTCCCTGAAAGGTGCCGAACAAACCTTGAGTATTCTAATACTCAGCAAGACCGACCCGTCAACATGGCACGCTAAGGCCGACGCCTAGTATGCAAAGGCTTTCCGGCTGTGGGATTTACTCCTTTGCGAAAAACAGTATTAAAGGGTGGGTCCTTACTTTCAGTATTTTAGCTCGGTATTAAGTTCATTAGCCTTGGGGTTTGCAACCTATCACTATTGCAAACAAGTTTGCAAGACAAGATAATAGATCATTTATCCTTTCATCCCTCATCTTCGTCTTCCGAGTATTTACTACGATGTGACGAGCTAAACAAGCGGTACTCATTACTGCGAGGGACAGCGATTCCGAATCGATTTTATACCAGCTGGCAAAACCCGACTACACGACGTATACGCACCACACTCGGTCGTATACGACAACTTTTCCCGCTAGCACTCGACGGAAGACTAGCCATTTCCAACTCCCCGGAGTATGGCGAAGCCACGACTTCCCTCATGGTTGACCCATCTCCCTCTCGTGAGACGATCCTCTCACCGACAGCCAGTAAAAGAGAGCCGGCTACGCTACATCTCCGGGGCGATAGGGTACATCAGCTTGCTCGGGCCCATGATACCAGCATGTAGTGCGGTACGTTCAAACTTGTTCAACTAAGCCGACAACGGTACGGTCCTTGACCGACACGTGACGGGGCTACCACCTTGCAAGACCTCATCTCCGTCTTGCCCTTTCTCCTACGGGCCCGTCCGGTCTCAACTTCATTATTAACACTCTCATCATCTTTAGTGTCACACATAAACTCTTAAAGCCTCCGTGCTTTAAGTGCCCTAACCATCTACCGTTGCCACTATGAATTAAGCTTAGCCTCTATTAAGCTACCTGTACCAAGTATAGAAATAAACAGATGGAAACCTACCATAATGCATCTAGGGTGTCAACCAAACCCTAACACCTAATGCACAAGCATAACCGTACTATGTGATAAAATAAAATATTTAAAAAACATAGGTAGGATGCACCGGGGCTTGCCTTGAGTTTGTTCGAAGTTAATCTCCTCGGCGGTCTGGGTCGACTTCGAGATTCCCGGCTCTCGATTCGCCCTCGGGTGGAACCTCGATCACTTTAGAACCTAGTCGACCAGACAATGCATCGCGAATCACGATCATGTATGCATGAATGCATATGATGAGAGGATGCAATGGTTCATGAAGTAAGTCTTGCAATAATAAATAATGATTAATGTCTAATTATCTTGGCTAATTAACAAGTTAAAGATAAGTATGTTCATTAAATAGTAATTAACAATTAAGTATGCTGATTAACACATGTTTAATTAAGATCATCATTAATTAATGTTGTTTCCTTAATTACTTAATTAAGGTTACTAATTACTTAAGTTGAATAATTAATGAATTATTATGAATTATTAGGCAATAATTAAATAATTTCCTTAAATGATTAAAGATTAATGCATTCTGATCATATAAATTAACATAGTTTAAGTTTAATTTTGGAAAATAAATTTCATTATTAATTTCGTCTGCAGTATCTCCTTTATTAAATACAATTAATTTTTACAATTAAACAATTTATTTGCATAAAATAATAACCTTTCTTTAATCAAAGAAAGTAATTAATTACTAATTATAAATTAAATTTACTCAAAATAGGTATTTGAATACATAAATAAATAGAGAATAATTTTATGAATCCAGGGAACTTTATTTGACATTTTTCTGATTTTTCCTGAATTTTCTACGGATTATTGAAATTTGAATGGAATCTGGAAATGAATCAATTCGAAAAAAACAATTTATGAGCTATTGGGCCGAAAGGCCAGTGCCCAATCGGCGCCTTAGTGACCAGTGGCCCACTCCGGCCCGGAAGGCCCGCGAGCAGCCCGGCCCGAGCCACGGCCGCTGATCATGGCCGCGGCGGCGGACGGCTGCGGCGCCTCGCCGGAGTGGCGCGGGAGAAGAGAAGGTGACGGGGGAGTAGGCTCGGAGGCTCGGTGCGACGCGGGAACCGGTTAGTGGGGCCCACGGCGACGGAGGTGGCCGGAAAGGACACAGGCGGCGAGGGTGGCTCCACCGGAGGTTCGGCGGGGTCGCACGCGGCCCACGATGCACCAAACCTCCTCCCGTTTCTTCCTACAGCATCACGGGAGTGTGGGCTGCACGGCGTCAACACGGTTGACGCGAAGGATGGCTGCAACGGGGCTCGCATCGGGAGCCGAGGGGAACCGGCGGTCGAACTCGGGGAAAACCGGATTCCGGCCATCGTGTTTGAAAAATGAAACCAATAGATGGCCTAGGGAATAGAGAGTAGTATAGCGCACACCATGGAAGAAGAAATGAGGGAAATAACGCACCGGAGCAAGAGAATTGCGGAGCGGCGGCCGGCACGTCGGGGTTGCCGCTTTGGGAAGGACGGCTTCGATCTTCGATGTTAGGGCAGCTCGTCGGGAACGGAGACCATGCGCAGCTCCGGCATGAGCGTGCGGAGCGGGCCGGTGGTGGTGGCTCGTCGGAAGATGGCCGGAGGCGGCCGGGCGGGGTGGAAGACAGGGCGCGGGGTGGTGTCCGAATGGAATGAAACCGAGGGAAAGAATGGATGAGCTCGGCGGGTTCTTATCCCTCTCGGAAGGCGGTAGGAGCGAGCAGCTAGGTAGCTGCGTGGAGCCAAGCTCCTGCGTGGTGCTGCGGTCGGAGCCGGCCAGCGCGGCTCGGCAAGGCGGTGCGAGAGAGAAAGAGAGAAAGGAGAGTGACAAAAGGGGCCCGGGTCATTTTACATAAAACCCCCGGGTTTTCGACTAATTAAAAAGCAGGTTTCGGGGCTCCAAAAATTCCGCAAAAATTCAGGGAGATATTTGAAAATGTTTTAAACATTTTTCCTTTTAGGTCCAGGTCAAAACTCCAAACTGTTTTCGAATTAAAAATCAAAGCTAAATTAACCAAGGAAGCTTTGTTTAATTCTTGCAATTATTTTTGCAAGGCAAAATAATTCCGGAGAATTTCGATAAATCTTTATTCTATATGTTTAAGTATTGGAAATTATAAATTATAACTTTTCTTCTTATTTTACTTCTTTTTAAGCACTTCTTTTCTCCTTTAGCTACTTGATAATTTATGTGCACCATTCTTAACACAAAATCAAATAAATAATTACAATGCTCATGATGACATGATGCTAATGACATGAAATGCAAGTGTATTCTTGAGAGTTGTTACACAATAAAGAGTAAATATCAAATATTTTGTACATGAAATATTGCGATTATCGTGTTGTTCATGAGTTTTTAAATTGTAGAAAAGACAAATAAAGTTTAAAAATCATGATATTTGTGCTCGACATCATTATTTCATGCATTGATATGATGGGCAAACGTTGAAGAAGTTTTGCAAAAGTTGTCACGTACGTTGCTCATAAATTTAAGAATCTCGAGAGAAGTTTATAAGTGGTGAGAAGGATTTGATATGATTTGGAAGCAATTTAAGAATCTCGAGAGAAGTTTATAAGTGGTGAGAAGGATTTGATATGATTTGGAAGCAATTGAACGGTTGATTTTGATTTTGAAGGTAACACTTTTCATATGGGTCACACATGAAAAGTAATATGCCATGGTAGAATTTGGGGATTTTTTGGATTCGTTTGAATTTTGTTTTTTTTTTTGCAAATATAGGATATTATCGGTGCCGTGTGTCCCGATCACCGACACACGGCAGAAATTTCTATGCCGTGTGCGAGATCCAGGGCACACGGCACAGAAATTTGTGCCGTGTGCCGGATCCAAGGCACACGACGCAGAAGTTTGTGCCCCGTGCCGGATCCAAGGCACACGGCACGGATTCGAGCCCGGTGTTTTATCAAAGTTCCACTCCTCTCTCAATCTCTTATCCACTCCGCTTGCCCACCGCGCGTGACCGCCCGCTGCCGTGCGCGCCGCCCGCCTCGCTCGCACGCCCGCCGCGTGGCTCCCGCCGAGCGCCCGCTCCGGCGCCCACCGTCCGGCCGCGCCGCCGGTGCTCGTCCGCCCGCCGGCGCCTCGCCGCCTCGGCGCCGGTCCTCCGCGCGCTCGGCGCCTCGTCCGCCCGAGCGCCCGCGCGGCCGCCGGGCGCCCCGTCCGCCCGTCCGGCTCGGCGCCTCGCCGAGCGCCCGCGCGCCGCCTCGGTGCCCCGTCCGCCCGTCCGGCTCGGCGGCCCGCCGAGCGCCCGCGCGTCCGCCTCGGCGCCTCGTCTGCTCGTCCGGCTCGGCGCCTCGTCCGCCCTCGCCGCTTCCCCACCACCGCAGCATCGCAGGGTCCCGGCGCCCACCGTCCGGCGTCGCACGAGGCGCCCATCCTCTCCACCGACGGACTCCCTCCGACTTTGACCGGCACGAGCACGGCGCCGTCGGCCCCGTCAAGGACCAGGTCCGTCCTCCATTTTTGATATATTGGAAACTATATTTGATACCTATATTTCATATATTGCAAACTATATTACTGCTGCCAATATATATCAAATGTATGATACCTATATTTGATATATTGGAAACTATATTACTGCTGCCCTAAAGGAAAAAAGCATATTAAAAAAAATTGTGTTCCTATAATTATGTTATAATATTGATATTGGACCATCTTCTATCTCCGGAAAAGATAACTAGGAGTTTCTTTGTTTTTACTCATTTAGTAGAATGAACATTGCAGAGCTTTTTAAATGTGATGTTTTTAATAGGATACAACCGGCGAATGTTTCTTAAACCACATAAAATTTTATTAAACATGTAAGTGGACATACACCACTTTTTAAATGTGATGTTTTTTCTTCAGATTAAGTTGTTGATAGAAAAAAGATAAGGTAGTAACATTATTTGGCTTAGTTGATTACCAATAGATCATCAGTTTGCTATATTTGGTTTGAACTGATGTTGACATTTCTATTCTTCGCAGGAGTAGGGGCTATTGCATTGTCTAGGAAGAGGGGCCAGGGTTCCACGGCCATCGACTCGCCTCTTCTCAGGACCACAAGGTGAGAGACGAATACCTCCTTCGTCTTGCGTCGCCTCGCGCAGCCGTTTCTGGCGCACCAGAACATCTCCTTGCCTCCACTGTGTTGGGTTACTGCACATCCTCTAAGTCTTTTTGAGATTAGTTGCTAAGGAAAAACAAAAGGTTTAGGCTTATCCCTGTTTCAAAGAGGGAAGAAAACAATTGGGGAGTAAGCATGTGCTCCGCGCGAGGTGCACTCCGCGCTAGGCCCTCAATAGTAGCCCCTTGAGGGATGAGCTCGCTTCGTGTCCGAGGTGGGCGATGTTGCTCAAAATTTTGCTTTGGCGCGATTTCAGTGACGAATCTTGCCCAACTTTACTTTGCCTATGGGCTTCTTGGCGTTCTTTCGCTTCGATGGGCTTGGCTGGGCTTGTAGATCTTTTGCTGTCTCTGCAAAAACCCAGCTCAGTTGTCGCTCCGCCACACCAGCCTTATTACCGTCTGTGCCACCGCTTCACTTCCGTTGGTACCCTAGGTTTTAACGCATGCCTATATAAAGAGCGGTGCAGTGAAAATCTTAGCATAACTCCTGGTCAAAGAACCTTTTAACCTAAAGCTTTTTTGGCTGCTGGTTTTTCCTCATCGCTTGGACTCCTGATAGTTTCTCTCTGCTTCGAAGTCTTCACTTTACTTTGTTCCCGTGAGTTATTTTTGCCACGCGCTCTGTATGTATTGTTTGGGTCATGTTTGCTCTTCGTTCCTACTGCCGTTATTGTCCGGGCGCCAGGAAGCTCCCTCCGACCACGAGGCTGCCGCCGACGAGGTCAACACCGGAACCGGTGACGTCGGTTCTCTGGAGTGGAAGCATCATACTTCGCGCTCTGATGCCACGTCCGCTAGGTAAGAGAGCCCACCGTTGGGGTGGCGGCGAGCAGGGTGAGCCCAACGTTGAAGTTAGCGGCTGCAACGATGATGGGGAGGATGCCTCCGGCGAGGCCTCTGTTGACGCCGGCGAAGTGGACGCTAACGTCGGCGACGGTACTTCACGCTGTCGCCGTTCGAAGGTGCCGAAACCCTCCATGCATCAGTTATGTCTACGGAGCACACTTGACGCCGATTTAATTCTCTTTTAGACTCGTCTATAAAGATCACGAAGCGTTTACTCAACCGGGTGATCTTGTCCCGGAGAGAACTATGGCTTTTGCTAAAAACAATATACAACTTCTTTTTTGCGGAGAAAAACAATATACAACTAGCATGGTAGCCTGCACATTTTTGCTGTAATTTCATATAGATTAAAAACAGTATTGTATAATACCAAATTAGGATCAGTGTACATTTTAAATCTAACGTAAACCAATATTTTAATATTCATTTTTGCCATTTTGAAAACAAAATTAACTCAATATATATTTTTAAAAAGTATTGCATTGGTAATATACAACTATATTTGTTGTAAGACTCACAGTAATAGGGATCAACGATATAATGTCCAAAAGGTTCAACGTTTCGTAGATATATATACTGGATCTAAATAGACTTATTATTAATATTATATATTGCATGAATCTAATTATTATATAAAGATTTTGTCCATTTGTTGAGTTCAACATCATCTTCAATATATCACGGTTGATGTTGTCATTCGTGGCTAATGAGCAGCCTATAGCCACAGTTGATGTTGTGGTCCGCCAGGAGTGGCTAAGTGGCCCCCGACGACCGCGGCACCGGTTAGGCTCGACCCCGGCACATGGGGCCCTCGATGAGGGTGGTCTCGGCGCACGCGGACCCCGTTGAGGCATGGCACCGCGCATCCCCGACGAGCGTGGCACCAGCGAGGCGCATCCCCGACGAGTGTGGCACCAGCCAAGCCCCCGATCGAGCGTGGCACCAGCGAGGCGCATCCCTAACGAGTGTGGCACCAGCCAAGCCCCCGATGTGCGCAGCCCTTGGCGAGGAGCGGCTCTCGGCACCGACAGCGTCCTAGGGGTGGCCGAATGTAGCCGCCTCCCATCTCCGGCATGCACGGCAACACGGGGCAGACGCGTGGGGGCCGGATCCACACGGGCTCCTCCATCACACAGGCGGCGGCGCGCGAGGGCGGGTTCCACGCAGCCGGCACCCTCCTCCACGTGATCGGCGGCACAAGCAGGGGCGGTAGACCCCTTCTCTAGCGGCACGACCGGGAGGGGGGGGGGCACCGACCCCTTCTCCGACAGCGTGGCGCGGGCGGATACGGTCATCCCCTTCCTCCGGCGACGCGACGCGACTCGGCCCTTCTCCGGCAGGCTCATGGCTCGAGGGCGGGCTGCAGTGTACTGATCTAGGCTCCGGGTTGTTAGATCTATTTTTTATTCTGGTGGTTGAGTAGTAGTGGCGGGTGATGTTGTTACCCACAGCTAATGTTTCCAGCGTTAGTCATGATCGTTCTCGATGTCGTCTCTATTGAATTTTATTTTTAGCCTCGGTGACGTAAAGGCATGCTATCTCACCCGCCCCGCCGCTATAGTCCTGCCTGAATTGAGGCTATAATAGAGGATTCTTGTAGTGAGAGCAAATGAATACACGTATTTCATCCCTGATTTAGTCGGTGATGCTTTTATATCCCTCGGTCTCTCGTATAGCATTTTCAATCCCGAAGGGTTAGCTCCATAATACAACTCACAAATCACTTAGAGTTTGTGATTCCCATCCATAAGTCTCATTGTTGCAAATTCTTACTGATCCACTAATTTTTGTTGCGAAAACCACTCAAGTTAACACATATTTAGTTGATTCAATATGTTCTTGTTTGTTTAAAGCATCAAATTGTACTACAGAAAACTTCATTTTACTCCCTCGACCAATTCACTTTGGCCAAATTATACCCCGAACAAAACCTTGGCTTAATTTACTCCCACAAACATTTTAAGTTGGTGCAATGTTCTCTTTGTAAATTTGGGTTTAGTACTCAAATTTTGTGTTGGTATGCTAAGCGCAGAGGTAAGATAGCACTTAGCACACCGAACACAAAGTACAGAAATATGCGAAGCAAAAAGAACATGTGGTGAGATAACGACTCTTAATAGAGAAGTTAACTCAGTGATTACATGTGTGTTTACAGTCGACTCTTGGTCTTCTTTTATAGTCGTGGGAACGACAACTTTACATGACCATTCTACCCCTAGCCGAATGTCCCCGGAACTATGGAGAGGCGGTACCTCCCGAGGGCATTCCGGACAATGTGTTTGACATGCATGATCGGCGCCTTGGCTGCTGCCAGGCTGGAGAGCCCTGCGGTGCGATGCTTCGCCTCATCCTCTAGCCCTCACTCGGGCTCCACTCCGCCTGGCCTGATGGCTTCACCTCACGACTTCGTCTTGCGCCGCCTCGCACAGCCGGTTCTGGCGCTCCACACCATCTCCTTGCCTCCACTGCGTCGGGTTACTGTGCATCCTCTGTTTGAAATTAGTTGCTAAGGAAAACGAAAGGTTCAGGCTTATTCCTGTTTAAAAGAGAGAAGAAAACAATCGGGGAGTAAGCGTGTGCTTCACGCGAGGTGCACTTCGCGCTAGGCCCACAATAGTAGCCCCTTGAGGGATGAGCTCGCTTCGCGTGCGAGGTGGGTGATGTCACTAAATATTTCGCTTTGGTGCAGGTGAGCGAGCGAGGGAAAAGGCTACTCCACCGAATCTGGCACCGAACCGCTTCACCTGGCGTGATTTCGGTGACGAATTTTGCCCAGCTTCACTTTGCCTATGGGCTTCTTTGCTTTCTTTCGCTTCGATGGGCTTGGCTGGGCTTGTAGATCTTTTGCTGTCTCTGAAAAGCCCACCTCGGTTGTCGCGGCGCTACGTGCCAGCCTTTTTACCGTTTGCACCATCGCTTCGCTTCCGTTGCTACCCTAGGTTTTACCACATGCCTACATAAAGAGCGGTGCGGTGAAAATCTTAGCATTACTCCTGGTCAATGAACCTTTTAACCTAAAGCTTTTTTTGGCTTCTAGTTTTTCCTCGTTGCATTGACTCCTGATAGTTTCCCTTTGCTTCGTAGTCTTGGCTTTACTTTGTTCCTGTGACTTATTTTTGTCATGCGCTCTGCATTTATTGTTTGGGCCGCTTTGCTCTTCGTTCTTACTGTCGTTATTGTCTCGGATGGCTTCGTCCGGGCGCTAGGAAGCTCTCTCCGACCACGAGGCTGCCACCAAGGAGGTCAACACTGGAACCGGGGACGTCGGTTCTCCGGAGTGGAAGCTTCGTACTTCGCGCTCCGTTGCCACATCCGCTAGGGAAGAGAGTCGTGGCTCGAGTGTGGGCGATGGGGTGGCGGCGAGTAGGGTGAGCCCATCGTTGAAGTCAGCGGCTACAACGATGATGGTGAGGATGCCTCCGGCGAACCGCCTTCCTGTTGGCGAGAAGGAGTTTGGACCGGAGGAAGACGAGGCGGTGATCTTCCGCGACTACTTCGTCATGGGCCTCGTCATTCATTGCCACCAGTTCATGTTGGTTGTTCTAAACCGATACTTGGTCCAACTGCACAAGCTGACACCTAGTGCGTTTGCTTACTCGAGCAAGTTTGTCCGGGCCATGCCCAACTACGGCGGAGACCTCGACATCAAAATCTTTCCCCGCCACTTCACGTTGCACAATCAGCCACGTCAGATCAAGGTCGAGGGTGTTTAGCACGATTGCAACTAAGCGTCGTTCAGCTTCATGCCCTGATGCAACTAGAACAAATGTGTCATGCATCGGAGCATGAACATGTGGAGCCAAAACTGGCACCGTTACAGGTTTTACGCCAAGGTTCTAGATGTAAACGTGATGGAGGACGGTGAGGTCAAAACGGAGTACCCCTTCGCTTCCTGCTTCATTCCCTCGGACCCCATACGGATGCCGAGGCGGGGTCACTCGGCGGGCAAGGAGATCTACTTTGCTGCCTACCACAGCAACAGCAGCCGTGATCTGGTGGAGGAGTTTTGTGCCGTTGACGTTCGCCCCCTCAAGGCCGGTTTCAGCTTCGGGAATGATGAGCTGATGATGTTCAACTTCGGGGTCGAGGGGATTGGTGGACCCGTTTGCTGCCCGAGGGTCAACCTCGACCACTAGAAAAAGAGGGCGAATTCCTTCGTCAAGGACATCGAGCAGCGTGCGACACTCTAATGCAGCCGCTATTCCATTGACAAGCATGAGCAGGTTCTATCTCGCACGGCTACGAAGGGGCATTTCAATCGGGTCCGTTGGGTCGAGTGGATCCCTTATCCGCCCCTGGAGGTGCTGCGAGAGGGCGTTGATGGCAAGATGGCAAGGTTCCTATTGATTCCGCTGCTACACCCGGTATGAAAAGGAAACGCGGTTCCCACGGCGGGGCTGGTTCTTCCAAGTATCGTCGGCGAAAGGGCTTTCTCCCTCTTACGATTGTCTCCGGCTCCTCTCCTAAAGCCTCTTCTGATCCTCCATACGCTTCACGACCGCGCGTTCAACGGCCGCCTACTCTGGGCCCCCGATCAATGCTGATGCACGACCCACTATCCGAGCCACTGCCTACCTCCAAGATGAAGGCTGCGAAGAAACCTCACGTCGAGGGCCGAGGCGGTCCTACTCCGTGCGCCCGGGGACCCATCATTCCTTTTGGGCGAGGTATGTCCCGTTACTTCGTCGTTCTTTGTCTCAAATTTTTGGCTGATTGTCACTCACTCGTTCTCACTTCGGAGGGAACTTTGGCGCTGCCAACCGGCTAGTCGGCTCCGAAACCGCCGGTCAAGAGCGTGGTCGTAGCCCATTTTCTTGATTTCACTTTTGTGTTTTGGTTTTCCTAGACTGTCTCAAGTGTTCTTCTCTTTTCAGCCACCGTTCCTCACTCCGCGACTCCCGACACCGTCGCGAAGCAAGTTGTCTCTGCTACCCTTTCATTTGGCACGGCACTGTCCGGTCTATCCGACTAAGCCTTGATGGCGGAGTTCCAAAGCACTCTTCACTAGAGCCGGAGCGTCGTTGCCGTGCTGTCCAGTCGTGTGTCACTACAGTCGGAGACGACTAAGGAGCTTGCTGCCACCAAGGAGGCGAATGCTGAGCTGGATGTGGAGGTGGCGTGGCAGAAGGCGGCGGCAGTGGGCGACAAAAAGGCGCTAGCTAAGGCGCGGAAGAGAGCCGAAGCCACGGAGGAGAAGCTGAAAACTGTGGACCCGGAGAGGGCCACGTTGTCATCTACCCTTGCCCGACGCGACCGAAACTTCACTCGAAAGGGGAGCGAGTTAGCTCTTGTCTCAGCACTTCGCCGAGAGAAGTCGGCGCTCACGTTCCTCCCTTTGAGGTTGTTGATGATAGCAACTCGGAGGCCAGCTTATTCGCATGGCTGGAGGCTCAGCTCCCCGCCGTGCCAAGCATCATCGAGAAGAGCTGTAAGTTTGCTTTGCTCTTCAGTGCCGAGGCTGCCCTGAATCTTCTCGAGAAGTGCGACCGTGAGAACATCGGTGATCGGACTGACCTGGTGGCTACCACTATCAACCAAGACTCCCGCGTGGACACGAGCGGAGCTGTGCAGCAAGCCCTGCGGAGGATCATGGCGGAGTACTAGGTTGCTCACGGCCATGAAGCCGCCGGTGCGGATGTCGTGGCTCGACTAAGTGCACTAAGTCTCCCTTCTTTTGCTTGCTTTGCTTACCTTTGCTCGCCTTAAATCCTTAACATTTTGCAGTACCTAGGTCACAAACCAATACTTAGAATTTTGGGGTGTAACACTCTTTGAGTAGGAACTTGAATCTCGGGGACAAGATTCTTTTTAAATGGGGTAAATTTATAACACCCTAATTTAGACAACCTAAAAATCATCTAATAATCCATTTATTTATCAACATTTTATTTTATTTAAAACCAAGAATTGAGAGAATTAACTTTAAGGAAGGATTTCTTCCCATTTACTAAAAATTGCCCTCAAAATATTATCTTGCGCCCACCTTGATTGTTATTTTGCTTTAATTGATTTATTTGGATTTTTTAGCTTCATTTGGTATTTAATTTGCGTTATTTAGATTTTATTTGATTTTTAAACCAAATAGAAAAGGTTAAAGCCTTAAAACCTCCTATGGGCCGAATCTCCCCATTCTTGCCCCATCTCCTCCTTCTCGGCCTGGCCTGGCCCGACCCACCATTCTTCTTCCTCCTCCGGAACCAGCCTAGCGCGACCCGCCGCTGCTGCGCGTGAGGCGCCAACAGTCGAGCGCGGCTTGGACCGGTTCGACAGCGCAGTGCGGTCGACGGACCACTCCGTCGCTCTACCATAGGCCACCCCTACATTGTGGCATGGTGCCGTGCCTAAGCCCGTCACATAGAGACGCGACCCGCGTGCTTCACCGACGATTCGCGTGCATGCCGTCCTCTCTCTCCTTTCTATTCGGATTCGTGTGCACGGAGCTGCTCTCGGTCCACGTACGCGAGCGCCTCGGGCGCTGCCCCGGGTCCCCCTCCATGACCGCTATGGTCACCCCCTTCCTCCCCCTTCTCCACTAGCCACCTATAAAGCCTCCTTCCCTCTCCCTCACGTGCCTCGCCGCCACACCCACATCCGGCTGCGGGTGAGGTAATCCCTTATCCCTCCTCTGTTCCCATCTTCTCTCCCCTTGCCGGGACATGTACTCCACCACCGCCGCGTGCCGCCGACCACCCTCCCATAGAACCCCTTCGGACAGCCAGCCACCACCCTCACCTTCCCCACCTTAGAGCGCATCCAAACACTTCCTAACCACCCTAAAACTAACCCGTGTTGGATGACCTCCACGCTCGGCCGCCGTGTCGACTTTCAGAGGTCATCGCACGTACTCACACCTCGCTGTCGGTCACCGCCAAGCATGCCCCTCCGTGTGCGGCACCATCCTCCACCCGACACACACACAAACCTCCCTCAAACCCCTTGCGGCGGCCACCGGCGTCAATTCCAGCAACAACCCCTACCACAACGCACGTCGCTCCACGATACAGCCGTGGAACGGTCATCCCTAACTGGTCCACACCCCCGTTGGACCTATTCCACCATTTTCCAATAGAAAAAAATCTAGAAAACTGTTTATTGCATTCAATAGTAGTTATTTCCTGTTAAATGTAATTTAGATGATGTTGAGTTCGAGGAGGAGAACCCAAAAGACGGGATGTGATATGGAACTACTCGGAGGCAAGCTCTACTATCCCTTGATCATGATTGAACCTATTTAGATTGCTTCGCACCTACATTTAAGAGCCATTTCTATCATTTTATGCATTGTTATTGCATTCACTTAGCATTTTCTATTATGTTTGTATTCGTATATTTTATATGAGTACGTACATAAGGCCATATACACCTTGAACCCTAGGAGTTGTCATTGACTAGGTCAATGTCAACACCCCTGTCACTAGTACGCTTAGCAACTGCCACCTCACACAACATAATCACATTTATCCCCTATACACTATATACCATAGTTTGCAAAATGGGTCAAATGAGTTTGGAGGTGGAATGTAGCTAGAGTAGTGAAAACCATGTTTAGGATTAGTGTTACAAGGTCGTGGGCGAGGAGTATGCGAAGGATGGAGTAGGTGCTTGGATCGCATGGACCAGATAAGCCCATGGGAGTCGGTTGGATGTTATGTTTCTCCCAACCATGCCTGCAATGGCTGAATGTTATTGTAAGGAGAAGGGCAATAATACACGGAAATAGGTTAAAGATATAGTCAAACTTTTGTATCCTACTGTCCATAATTGGAATGAAACAAAGAAAGATAAAAAAATGATGAAATACATTAAAGAATTAGTCTATATAGTTTGCCAGAATAATACAAAGGCATTAACTGTTGGATAGTTCGTTTGTGATTAAAACGAGGTCATAATTCTAGCTGTGCAACTACTCAGGCTCTCATTCTAGTTAGTATAACCAAGCCCGTAGGAAAGACAATGACTGTGAAACCAGAATGATAACAGAAGCGCACGCAAATACATATATTATATCGCAACCAAAGCTCAAACAGGGAGCAGACAATTTTGGGTGTGCAGCAGAACAAATCATGCCCTTACAACGGAGGATAGAAAGGATTGAAACAGCCTACAATACCACGGACGATGCAGAAACATGCATGACCGAGCGCCAGCACATATGCCCGTGACTCCGTGAGCTACTTTGTGAACTCGAGTACCCATACGTTGCTGAAGATGTATGTAGCCTTATGCTCGCCGGAAAAACCAGCCTTCATGGCGAGCGCAGTGAACTCCTGCTCCGTCCTCTCCTTGCCCTTTCTATGACGGTTCAGCATCGCCAGGTCAAATCGGAACGCACCCTGAGCTGCTAGAGTCGGCTCTGGGCTCACCGGGAGGATGTACTCCAGAAGAATCACCTTCCCCTTGATGGGAATTGCCGCGTAGCAATTCTTGAGAATCTTGACGCAGTCATCATCGCCCCACATGTGGAGATTCCACTGCAAATTATTGTAAAGGAAGGTCTGTGTACACTTTTGATAAAAAAAATAATGTGGAAATTCCAGGGCATGTTGTTTTCTACTCCATCTATCCTAAATTATTTGTCATTTCAAGTTTATATAAGATTCATTGAACATTCTCTGAATTTGGACACACCGTCTATTCAGATTCATTAAACATTCTACAAATCTGGACACCCTAAAAGACCTCTAGAATGACAAATAAACTCGGACAGAGGGAGCATTGTTCAGTAACTAGGGTGCCACTAAAAAAAAACTGGAAATACATAGGCAATATGGATGACGACTATGTCTCGAAATCAAAAGAAATACCTTCAGCAGAACTGCATCTCCAGATGGAATACTCTCAAACATGTCGCCACCTACATTTTCTACACCTGCTTGTAGATAATTCACAAGGTCGTGAGTGTGAGAAACTCTTCTATACGGAAAATACTTAAAATCGTGGTAGTGAATACAAGAGCGGAGATTAGTCATATAACCTTTAATGGATGGCGCCTGCGCGATAACGTGAGGAAGGTCGTAGTTGATTCCTCTAAGGTGCTGATAGTGACCTGTGATCGTCTGCAGCGTGGCACCAGTGCCACCGCCGACGTCGACGACCACGTTGAGACCGTCGAAGCCGCGAAAGCGCTCAAGAAGCTTCTTGGTTATGATGGCAGAGTGGCCTGCCATCGCCTGATTGAGCATGGTGTTCGCTGACTCGTTTCGTCCTATGAACTCGAACAATGGCATACCGTAGGCTTTCTCAGATGGCGTTGCTCCCTCCAACACTGCGTCCTTCATGTAGTACCTAATCATCAATAGATAGTTTTGGAGGAATTTAAAAGTGTATTGCAACAGTCATGTATCTGGGATTAAAATGCATAGAATGACGTCAGTCGGGCACCCTACCAGCTCTCCATGAACACCTTGTCTAGGATGAAAGTTCCAAACGGGGCCACTGATTCCTCGGTACCGTTACCAAGCCACTTGCACACGGGGCCCGCCGCGTAGGTCCGGTGGACCTCGCCGTCCTGCCTCACCTCCGTTGAGCACCAGACCACGCTGTGCGACGCCAGGAACCGTAGCATGCGGTCCAACGCCACCACCGAGGCTTCGCCCGCCGGCCGCGGCAGCCTTGCCATCAGCTCTTCCACGGTCATCATGCGCCCATTTGCGGCAAGGAGCTGGTCGATGATGCCGAGTTCGATCACCGCCTTGAGGGTCATTGGCACGACGAAACCTCCCAGGAGCTCCAGGGCGTACAAGCACGCCTCATCATCATCGAATGCAGCATTGTTACCGTGGAACCCGGCCATGGTCAAATCAATACAGCTACCTTGCTTTTCGCAAAAGCTCTTTGCTTGATCTGTATTGCCCATCGCTGCTCAGCTCGTGACTTATATAAACGGGACTGGAACATTACCGTCCAGTTCAGGTTCTGTTTCTCCTGTGTTTTTGTTTGTACGAGTCAGCGAACATATGCAAATATTATATTTCCTCAAAATTACCTTTTATTTCTATACAAAATGTGAATTCTTTTTGACATAAATTACACATTGAGAAGAACATATTTTGCTACTATTGTACAAACATTATAGCTACTGAAGCAAAATTTTCTATCATTCAAAGCTTTTGGAGTGGCATATAAGGGATTGAAATTTGAATCCAATGGCAAATAAGGGAATTGGAAAATTTCAATCGCAAATAAGGGAATGGTATAATTTTCAATGGCAAATAAGGAATTTGCCCTTTATATAGTATAGATAACCTGTGGTAGCGAGATTTCGCCATCCCCTACCAGAAGCATCCACAAGGGAGAAAACACATATGGGCATGCTCACCAGAACTTGTCACGACCTTGTACAGGTATTAACCAGGGGAGACAACTGCAGCTTGCGCCAACCTCATCAGAACTTTCTCTAAGTACGATACGATCATGGAAACGGAGGCAAAAGAAAACGGAGTCAATTATGGAGCAAAGGGAATCGGAGCGAAACAATATGGGAAAATCTTTGGAAAGCGTCGTGCTGATAGGTGGGCGAGTACGATCAACGCAGGTGAGAAAAAAAACGAAAAAATGACGACGGAACATAACTAACCAGGTGACGACAGCGTTATGTAATTTGACCTGACCCAGGATCAGTAGGGATTTTACAAGGATTAAGGAAAGTAGTGTGGGGTCAGAGGTAAATCAGGAGTGGGTAAATGATTGCTGGGTAATGAAGAAATTGAAAGAAGTTTATTCTTTATGTAGTATATATATAGAATAGAATAGATATCCTGTGGTAGCAAGATTTCGCCATCCCCTACCAGAAGCATCCACAGGGGAGAAAACACATATGGGCATGCTCACCAGAATTTGTCACGACCTTGTACAGGTATTAACCAGGGGAGACAACCGCAGCTTGCGTCAACCTCATCAGAACATTCTCTTAGTACGATACGATTATGGAAACGGAGGCAAAGAAAACGGAGCCAATCATGGAGCAAGGGGAATCAGAGCGAAACAATAAGGAAATATTTGGGAAGTGTGGTGCTGATAGTTGGGCGAGTACCATCGACACAAGTGAGAAAAATATGAAAAAAAAAACGATGGAACAAAACTAGCCAGGTGAGGACAACGTTACGTAATTTGACCTGCCCCAGGATCAGTAGGGATTTAGCATGATTAAGGAAAACGGTGTGGGGTCAAACATAGGTAAATAAGGAGACTGAGTAAATTATTGCTGGGCAATGAAGAAATTGAAAGAAGTTTATTCTTTTTTATATTGTAACAGAAATAGATGCAGTGTGAGATGTGTGTAGTTGTCCAGTGGCCTTTGTTTAGTCCCAGTGGTACAATGATGCTTTGACTTCTAAAATTAAACGTTTCTGCTTTTGCTCTTAAGAAAAGGAGCTGAATGACGTCCTTTATGCCAGGGTATATCGGTTTGTGCCAAGATGTGAGTTATTTGTTGTGGCGTCACGATCATGGTTGTGTATAGAGCTCTAGATGCAATTATTAGCTCATATCTCCATTATCTCATTACATAAATAACAAAGAATTCCAGAAATGATCTGCATATTAGATGTAGGAAAGAGTTAAATTAAAGGACGACGGCCGTTTGTATCTCCTTCAGTTTCAATGGCTGTTGGTAGTCGTTATTTTCCAATTGTAACTACCAAATAATATTCAAAATGTGGAACATAGGCAAAGCTGCAACAAGTTTTTACCGATGTTAACTAGTTCAACGAGTTTCAGTGAAGCATGGGTTGCCGAGGCATTATTGCCAAAAATGAGGAGAAAATGGAGAAGCCAGAAAAGCTACCGTGATCCTTACCCACGTAGTTGTCCGGTCCGGCCAAGACGGCTGCTCGGCAGGCCTTCCAACAAGTTACCAGGCTGGCTGGCAAGGATGGCCGCCCGGCAAGTTCCGAGGCCGTGGGAGTGTTGGTCGTTTCTACACACCCATTTATATACAGCAAGAGGATAGGGTGTATTGTAGTTTTTCCTTTTAGAGTATTCTATGATTGAATTGAATCCACGAGGACTAGTGGAAATTAAGCAGTATTATCGGTAAAAAGTAAAATTAATATACTATTGTTTGTAGAAGGAAGAGAGGGGTGCTCGTCAGCGCTTTAGAGTGCCAATCGGCGCAGTGGATGGGATGGTGCCGATCGACACGAAGGCCTTTTTGTCTTGCCAATCGACACGAAGGCCTTTTTATCTTGGTTGGCTTAAAGAAGGCTTTTATCCGAGAGGGCTTAAAGAAAGCTTCCGTAAGTTAGCCAGATATCTACTAATTGAGATAGATATCTACTTGGATTAAGAAAAATCTAAGATGTGTAAGAACCCATGCCTTTCGAAATCTTCTACCATTTATCCTTGTCGTAAACTATGTTGACTAATCGGATAGCACCCTTACTCTACTTAACTGTCTAAGCAAGAATATCTAGACCAGTCACGACTAAACACACACATCTAGCATCATTAAGTAACTATGATCAATACAAGATCTGAATGACTAACCTAATAACCACGATTAAGATATCATCTAAATACTTAGATTAGAACTAAGCAATTGGAACAAGCATAAGAGATCATAGAATCCCAATATTCAATATACCAAAACCATTTATCAACATATTCAACCATCTTAGAGACACATAGTAGAAAATTCATGCATTTAGATCATTTAAGGCATCGGTGGTTCTTAAAACCCCAAGACTAGAATCTTGTGATTGTCGACTTGGCTAGATTAGCTAACCTAAGTGTAGCAACTAGAGATCGTGAATAACGGGGCAAGCCCCTAGGGTTTATAAACTCATGAGATTTGTTGTGTCTCTGGCGACGTCTATCTGCCCCTAGGGTTTCAACATGTATTTATATGTGTACAACACGTAGACGAGTCGGATGTCTAGCAATAAAGGAAAGTGTCGATCAACACCTGTAGTGTCTTGGTCAAACTCTTCTTCGAGTCGGTTCCTCGAGTCCTCCACGGCTTCTACATGGGCATCCTTTGTCGGATCTTTCGAAATAATGTCTTGCATTGCAATTTTGAATCTCTAATTTCCTTCATTTTTTCTAGATGAATATCTTCAAGTATCTGTGCAAATAACTTCATGGGCCAAAGTTGTCCGGTGCCGATCGACACCGAGGTTGTGCCAATCGACACCTTGTGATACCCCAAATGTTGAAACCAACATAAGAAAATAAAAATCTATTTTTAATTTTAAATTTAAGAAAAGGGATGAGTAATTTTTATAATACTAGATAATTGAATAGTTGAGACTCTACTTAATTTTATGACTATTACTTGTAACACCCTACTTTTTAATTTCCAAAAAAAAAATCAATTTATCCTATTGTTAAATATACTATAAAAGGGCTATAAATTATTTTCTTAAATAAATAATTAAATTTGCTGCATTCATTCATTCGATCATGACATGTAGAATTTTTGTTCGCGCTCACCACTGCTTTAATTAATTTTATTAACCTTTATTTGCCCAAGATAAAGCCAGGAAATAGAATAGAAAAAGGAAAAGAAAATAAAAACCCCCAAACCCTCTCCGGGCCCGAACCAGCCCTCCCCCTACTTTTCCTTATCTTTCCCCGGCCCAAACCCAACCGACGCGAGGCCCAACTCAGCCTTCCTCCTCCCATGGCCGCCCCACCATCAACCACCCCCCAAACGGCGCCGCCCTGTTCGAATCAACCGCCTCGGCAAGCCGTCCCACGCCACATAGACAATGCGTCCGTGATCTCTGCCACACCTTCCTTCTTTCCCCCGCACCAGCCCGACGGGATCAAGCCCCATCAATGCCAATTGGCAACGAGGGCCATCTCCGGTCGTTTAGCCGTCGCACCACGCCGGGCGGACCTAGGCTCCCTTCCCTCTATAAAAACCACAACAAAAGCACCCCGGACACCTTTCCACCCTCGCGGGTTCGAGCTCCCCTGCAATCCTCGCCACAACGTTGCTGCCGTCGAATTTTCCTCCTCCAGCGGTAAGCTCTCGCCGCTGCCGTCGTTTTCCTCCTATGGCAACCATCACCTCCTTGCTGACCCCTCCGCACTACTCGCAAGCCCTCCGGGACCGTCCACGACCACTCCCACATGACGCCCGGGCAACGCACAGCACACATCGCCGCCGCCGAAGAGCCACATCTCTGCCTCTCCGGTGAGAATGCCGTTCCGACCATCTCCGCCGCCAACGGCCCCGAACGTTGTTCCCCATCGCTCGCCGCCTCCACCGGTAGCCACCGACTCGACGCGACTGCCGGACAAGGACAAGATCCGTAGCCGAACCCTACCTCTCCGCCCTCGCCGTCGCAAACCCCGCTCCGGCCGCCTTCGTTCGTGCGCAACCCCTTGGTAACATTCCCTGAGCTCCCCTCTTCCGTTTCCCCCTCACCTCGTCGTGATCCAGCCATCGGAGCGCCACTCCGACGAGCTCCACAAAGCCCACCAATGGTGTCGCCGTGCGCGAGTTGCCTTCGACCGCCGCCACCACCCTCCGGTTTCGCCCTCCACTATTGGATCTTGCGCCAAGGGCCATGACTACATAACCCTTCAAGGGTGTGTAACCGGTCTACCGTGGGGATGCTCATCGCTCCCGGTATCAATAACAGGTCGTTCTACCTGAACAAGATGGTGAGGAGGTTCTCCCGTAAGGAGTGGATAACGGAGGACATGGTCTTCCGTGGCGAAGAGTCGTTGGGGAAGTTCAAGACCTCAACTCCTAGATCCACACGTGGAGCAGCGAGATGCCGACGTCGCTTGGAGGGTTATCGGTAGCTTTAGCGACTCCCTCGAGCAACAAGTTGGTTGGCACTTGGTTTCACTTACGTTCCTTGCCGCCCCACCCACCAGGAGAGATACACCAAGGGGCACCTTGTTGCGGTTGTGTCTCCCTATCGGATGTTTTGATCATGTGATGTGACCTTGGACGTGTGTGAGAATGTTAGCAGCCTACAAGAGGAGAACTACTACCGAGCAAGAGGTCTGTGGGAATTTGAGAAGAGGCTTCGGGCTCATATCTGACTTAGGACAAGAGAATCTAGTGATCTCCATGTGCCTAGCCATCGAGACTTGGACAAGCTGCCTCTCCACGCCATCCCTATGTCACCAAGTCCTGAACCGAGGAGGACTCCATAGCTAGTGACGCCGCCTCCCATGCTTAGGAGTTCCCCCTCCCTTTTAATTGATCTGTAATAAAAAAAGTTTAGATCACTTTACTTTTTGTGATGTAATGAACTACTTTGTTTGGTTTGAAAAGTTTGGTTGACGGTAGTTGCATTATGAAACGCTTCGGCACCATGTCCACAACCTCATCCTTATTTACTCATCTAATTAAACAATCATGCTTTACTATTACCTTGATGCGTATAGTTATGGGTCATACAATTTTCTTTTTAATTATTATACCTTGTCTTATATCTCCCCACCTTTTCCACACCAGATGGTTGATCCAAGGAGGAATGATAACAACAACGCCAACAACGGGATCACCGTCGAGTAGATGTTGGCCATGCAGGCCCGGTTCATGACTACCTTGGTCCAAGCCTTAGTGACCATCCAGCGAGAATAGCATCAATAATGTGCCTCCACCCCCCCCCAAGGGGTAGGTTGGACGATTTCCTGAAGACCCGTCCAACCCCTTCCTCTTAGGCCAAGGACCCCATGGAGGCTGAGGATTGGCTTAGGACACTGGAGAAGAAGCTCTTGATAGCCCGGTGCGAGTGAACGGGAAAAGGTCCTCTTTGCAACCCATCAACTAGCTAGGACAACTGCAGATTGGTGGGAGGCTTATTGCAATGCTCACGTCAATGCGGAAACGAAGCATGATTCAAGACCACCTTCCACTCCCACTATGTCCTTGTGGGTGTGATGTGATCGAAGAAGGATTCGTCAAGGATATGGTGGCATATTGAAGATATATGACCAGTCGGGAGGGCCCACGGGATGGTGTCCAACGGATACAAGATAACAGAAGGTTCCATATGCCCACGGGGTGGTGTTCAACCGATACAAGATAATAGAAGATTCCATATACCGGTTAGGAAACAGAGGTAGACGATTATACCGATTTAGGCTTGGTGTAATCCTCAAGAAAAGAACAAGATTAGTCATAAAGGACTACGAATAGATAAGGAAGCTTAGAGATAGAGTTTCTAAGTATGTAAATATTGTAACCAATTAGGATTCTGCATGTAACCTGCCTCCCCGGATATATAGGGCGGGGCGGGGACCCTTCAAAAACAATCTACGCAATAACAATCTGCTAAGGCAATACAATTCATATAGGATGTAGGGTATTACACTCAATTGGGGGCCCAAACCTTTCTAAATCCCTATGTGTTCTTGTGTTGCACCATCGAGTTCCAATTTCATGCGGGTTTATTTCCGAGATAAAGATTCGACATTTGGCTCGCTAGGAAGGTGTCCCGACGAGTTTTTAGAGAATTCGATGGCATCTTCGTTCGACTTCACTTTCGCCCCGGCTTCACAATCTGCTTTGGGTCTTTGGACTGCGAGGTTGATTCCACCGGAAAGCTCCAACTAATGAATCGTGATCGTAATATGACCCCGGATGCGATGTGAATCTCCACTTCGGATTCCAACACATCCGATGTTGCTAATCTTGTGGCATGAATAATCAGCCCGCTCGAGTTTCCTTTTGGTATAGCCAATCGAGGCTTCGACCATGACCGCTACCCGATCCGTAGCGCTTAGTTGCTCGTCTTAGCCGGAAAGCAACTTCGAGGAAGGCCCTCAAACCTTTTTCCATCCGATCTTAAGAGATCTTACTCTAGTAGAAGCGGCGGAAGAACAAGCTGGACTGGAACATTTGGCTAGAGAACAACAAGCACGAGAAGACCATGATGCTCGATGCTGCTGAGCAAGACGCTACAAATAATCAACCTCCTGCTGCAACACCAGTCAACGATCCGCGTGTTGATGCGCCCAGCACCGAGCAAGCTAGAAACCTTGGAACATAAGTTCTGATCGACGGACCCCACCGGTAGGAGCGGGCGTGGTGGTGCGCGAGGCGATCATTCACCAGCTCAAAGCCGAGGAAACTGTTGTGGTTTCAAAAGAAATCGTACTCGATCCGCGAGAGCACTCAACATGAATGCGCTGGAAGGCCGAGCTTAATGGACGGTGGGTCCGTGCGTCTCCGCTTCACAACATTGTGGGCGTCAAGAACATATTGGAAACAATCCCGAAGGAACAACTTCAGCAAATGCTTGGATTGAGGTGTTCCTTACACAAGGTGAACGCAAGCTGTGCTACAAACTCATGAGTGCGAGTGAGAGCAGTACTCTAGCCGGTCGAGATATGGTCGATCTACCAGAACCCACTCGAGGGAGCGTCTTCTAGGCATGCTAACCCGCCTAAACGGACACCAATTGCTGATGCACATGATCAAGCTCCTAATTAGGATTTAGGGGCCCGATCAATGACAATCGTGATGCTAGGGATACACTAATCAATCGTCATGTGGAACAGGCGAGTGCTCGAGCATCAACATGAAGAAGACGAGCGTCATAGGACCGGTCATGTTGACCCTTGTCCGACAGCTGTGTCGCCGCCACCACCACCAACGAGTAACCCGAGCGAGGAATCAAGATCGTACGAGAGGCAAACTTGGAACGTAGAACAATGATCGGTATCGGCGTGACAATCACGGCAGGAGGAACCGCGACAATCCGGACAACGACGAGAATCGTGGCGGAAATAATCATCATGATGGTGATCGTGACACGATAACCAAAACAATGATGCTGGCAACAACAACCGGGAGCAGCCACACTGGAAGATTATGATCGGGAGCGGGGATGATCGGTACGAAGACAATAAGGAAGATGATGGTGACCGCAACTATAGCCATTACCGTCATCGCACTCCGCTACCGGTCTTCATCGACTTCGACGATGACTACACCGTGTGTACCCGAGGGATTCACGAGGGATTTGCGCCTCTGTGTGTACCCGAGGACATTCAAGCCGGTCGGCATCGACATGTATGATGGCAAGGACCCCCCCCCCGGCAGAGTGGCTTCGTATGTACTCGATCGCCATCCCGTCCGTAGGCGGTGATACTTTTGTGATGGCCAACTATCTCCGGATGTGCTTGGAGCAACCTGGTCATTTATGGTTAAGCTCTCTTCCTAAAGAATCTATTTCTTCTTGGGGTGAACTAAACTAAAAATCTCTGGAGAATTTTCATGCTACTTGTGAGAAACGAGGAACTTCTTCGAGCTCAACAAGATCAAGCGAAGCTTCGATGAGTCTCTTACGACATATCTCGGACCCTTCTATGCTAAGAAGGCCATGATCCCCAATGTCCCGGATCAACAAGTGATTTTTGCATTCCAAGCCGGCATACGGAGTGAAGGCTTGATTCACGAGATAGTCGACACAAGCATAATCTTACACCGATAGCGTCGAGTGCTTCAAGAACTACTCAAACCAACTAAACAGCTAGGACAATGAAAAGTACTTTTCAATAAATGAGAAGGAGGCGAAGAAGGTCGCAGGGGAGACATTAGCCGTCCTCTAGGTCCTAAACCCCCCCCCCCCCCAACCTCCGGTGACTTGTCCGCTCCAAGCGGATGGTGTTCTTCTCTCGCTCCAAACAAGGAGGATCTAGGGTTACACAAGGTGGGGAACGTCCACGAGAACGGAGACATACGAGAGAGCGAGAGGAAGGTACCGACGAAGGAACGACGGCGTGGGAGGATCCGGAAGATCGACAGCGGAGGAGGAGGAGCCGAGGAGTGACCACGGTGGCTGCGGGCGTTGGGCATGCGCGAGCGTCGAGCGGAGAGAGGAGGGAGCCGTTGATACCGGTTCGGGAGGAGGGATTCACATTTCTATACGGTGGAGTCTGATTACCAGGAGTCTGATTACCAGCAACATGTAACCGAACACATGTAACGTATTTGTATACCTACAGGATTCCGAATCCGTTACACAGCACCGAGACAAACACGTTGTTAATATATGGTGCAACGGGAGCTAGCTGTAACAACCTGAAAATACCTTAAATTTGAATTTCTTGTGTTTGAATTTAAAACAACTAGTTCAAATAAAATCCGAACCAAGTTCTCGAAAGGAAAATGGTTAAACCTTGGCCCGACTACTAAGCCAACCCAGCAGCTACCTTCTCTCCCCTTTCGGCCCAACAACAGCACTGGCCCGAGCATAGCCCGTGAGCTACAATCGTTCTTCACCAGCGCGTTCCCGATCTGCTAATGCTCGTGCACGAACGTCGAGGGACGCGTGTCACCATCTCTTGCTACTGCCATCCCATACCTAGCCACCAGCCATGCATATAATAAGCCCTAGATGCCACCGCCACCATCTAACAACTCATCCAGGTGCCGCCAAGCCTTTGAGCCCCTAAACCCTAGCCGCCACCCGATCCATAGCTCGCCATCGTCAAGGAGCGGAGTCATCGCCGGCAAACCTCGTTGCACCCACCTTGGCCTCCGTGCTCTGCTTTAGACGGCGGTGAAGACCTCGTCATGTTCGGTGCAGCATCGAGGACTAGCGAGCGGGTCCAAGGTTTCGGTCGTCGTCGTTGTCGTTGGAGCTCGTCTTCTCCGGTGTGCCGCTGTTGTCGCCTACCTCCGTTGTCCCTCCTCCATTGATACCCCACCTTCTTCTGCTAATTGCGTCTCTGTTTCTCCTTCTCTGCGCATGATCACCATCGGCACGGTCACCACTCCAACGCCGCACACCACATCGCCATCGCCCCTCTTCTCTTCTTCATCTCCGGTTGCTAGTCATCGAGGAGCTGGCCAAGTGCACCATGGTGAGGCCCTCCACCTTTTCCGCTTCGTTTTTCCTCGGATCATACCCTGTTTGGTCCAGTTCGCTGTGCTCGCACCGCAATCGCCATGCCCTATAAGCCTGTTGCGTGTGGGTGCAGGTGTATATACTCTATGGAGTTATAATCTATACGTATAGCCGTGCCCTCGGATACAGGCACTATCCGAGAGCTCCCCACTTGATTAGTTTACAACTTCTTCCCTTTGATAGGTGTTTTACTTGCAGCTTCGAGCTTAGTTCCAATGGAGGTGTGCTGGACTTAAAATTTGACCCTTGGAGAAATGTGTTGATTCTTGTGAGACCACTTATAAAATCTGACTAATAATAAAACTCGACTCACCTAGACTTCAGGATAATTGCTTTAGATGCTGAGCCCTTGCCTTTTCTTGAAATATCCTAGCATTCATCACATTTTTGCTAGGTAGTGCAGCTTGCTGAGTACTCTATGTACTCGTAACTTTACCACTTTGTTTTTCAGTTCATAGCGGATCAAGCCTCATCTCCAAGACTTCATCGACTCGATTAGATTAAGAACGAAGATGAAGAAGGAGGGTTTTTCCTACACTCAAGCTACCTGTGGAATTTGATTCACTACGAAGACTTCTACTACCATTCTAGTTGAACGTTTTCTTCCGTCATTAACCATACTTAGTGTTTTGCTCCCGCTAGTATTCTTGTGTTGTTTTCTTGGCTTGCATGCCACGTCCTTGTACTCAGATGTTGTTGATATTATTCTCTTTGGAATAATATTTTTATCTTGTTTTCTTGTCCTAATTCATGTTTTTTGTGATTTTATGGTATTCAATGGTGTTTGTTGTACGAGTCATCCTTCTGGGAGTGACTATGAGGTACAAAGGCACTGTTTTCACTTTTGAAAAAAATCGAGCTGTTACAGGTGGATGGATCATTCATGGCAGCTATGGCGCCGAGATTGGAATCTGTCAGATTAGCAACGATGGTGGAGGTGGAAGCTTGTCGCGATGTGGCTCATCTAATCGCAGATGGAACCAGGACACATCATACATAGCTTGACCCATGTGCACTGCCAACATTACCTACAATTGTAGATGATCACTTGATTCACTATATTTGTAGTACTACCATCCTAGAAGAATCTTGTACTTATTAGACCATCTCAACCTTACAAATATCCTATTTTCATGATTTGTTTCTTTATTTTCTTTGCCTGGTTATCCAATGAATAATGTGTGAAGTAACAAATCCAATCTTGTCTGTTAACAAGTAACATCCCCCTGAACGTAGGATGTTATGTACATATTCAGAGATCTAAATCTACAAAATAGTGTCATAATACATTTTTCATTAATATTGTTGAAAATGTTATTTCATTATCAGAAAATACATATGTATGAATCGCCTTCCAACATGGTTTAAAAAATTTAGTGCAGTTATTAGTACTGGGAATAACATTCTTCTAGTCCTTTGCTTAGGCAAATACCATCATCTTCCTCATATGTAGATGTTGTGCTATATTATCTCTTCATCTGTGACTACCACAATATATCAATTCAGAAAGGCTCTTTAGATATATACTTCGCCTTAGACAACAAAATTGGGACAGCTGAAAGTTCATGGAGGTCATACCCTGTCCGTGTTTGTCAAATTGTCTAGTCAATTTGCCTGTTCGAATGCAGAAGCTAGACCAATAATTTTTTCTAGAGAATTATAGAATTTACCTTTGTCAAACTCTTAATGAATAAGTCTAGAGATTTTCATTACTACTCTTGGGATGTGCGCCATGCTCTGGTGCAACAAACACCATAATAGTTCACCTAAGAAAAAACACAATAAATAGTTCATTTAAAACATCAATACTGTATAGCTTTGTTGATATACCTGACGTTTTAATTCTGAACAACATTTTTGGGTCGAACAAATAATATATGATACACTCTTCGATACAAGTGTTTGACCCACTTTACAAGAAATATTCTGGCTAAGACTTCAGCTAGAATAGGATCAATAATGTGCAGTTCGTTTAGCTTCGAGGATACAATAAGTTTGACATAAATGTACCTATGTCACTTTTAGTTGTTCATCCTCAATGTAAACAAAAAATGACTGATGAAGAAAGCCTTTGCCTTAAAGAGGGGGTAGTTCCTCTGACCTGACATTGCCGGTGTCTTTTCCTCAGTCTCTCCCGGTCTTTCTGCACCGAGGGCGTCATGTGAGTCTGTTCCTGCAGTGCATGAAGCTGATGAAATAGTTTTGCATTATCTCTGACTCTTACAATTTCACTCCTGAAATATGGTACAATTTTGTGTCCTGAAGTAAACCCTGGTCTCTTATAATCCTATTAAATCATTATGACACAAATATATTTTTTGCTGTCAATGTAAATATGGTACAATTTTGTGTGCAGAGAGACAAATTTAATTGACAGAATATTCCAATTGATACCAATTGGACTGTTGCATATCAATCACCACAAGAATTTTAAGGACATGGAGAGTACCCTGGTTTCCTACAATTCTATGGAATCATTATGACACAAATATCCTGTTTCATGTCAATGTCGGTAAAATACTGTGATTTGTAAGTCCATTAACTACAACATACGTTTAATGGTGCCACACCTGATACATACCGACATACAATGGCAGAAACTTAAGAGCTTGGTGATCTTGCAACTTGCATCGTTGATACCGTGTATGTTCCTAGCATCAGCGATAGGTGACCCCTGCTGCCATTGTGCGACGTGCGTGATTGGATCAACGGCATGGAGAACTGGTGCTGCCTGCTTCAGTTGCCAGAAATCTAGAGAGCTTGGCCATCTGCATAATTGGATCTCGGACGGTTCGTATCCTCTCTGGTAGCACGTTAGTCTTTGATAAGCTTACAGATTGGATCCGTCCTCAAATTCAGAGGGAGGATACGTGGGTTCTCTTGTTATTTTCTCGTAGAAAAATGTTGGACAGGTATGTGGCCAGGGATTGAACCAGGACATAGACGATGTTTTGAATTTAGGTAGGCTTTACCGGCGGCAAGATTAAGGGTCTGATTTCCTTAGTAATTTATGCTGGGAGGTGATTAAGGGTCGAATGTTTTGCTTTTTTATGAGAATTTCTAGTCTATTTCTTTTTTTTTCTAGACATCCTAGAAGAAAAGTCATCTCCTTTTATTAATAAATAGATAGATAGATGTTTTGACCGTATGATGGATTGACCGTATGAGTTGATAAAAAGTATCAATACTAGCCGCACAAATGTTTAAGTAGGTTGACTAGTTCCATATAAAATACGTACCAAGAATTACATTCCTCATATTATTATTATGTTGATCTAAAAAAATAGCTAATTCAAAAGAAAATAGTTATCTATTGCTGTGACCATTTCTGGCCGGCGCCGTATTACACACCGGCCATCATAACTCTTGCCTAGGATGTGGATCCACAGAGTAGTAACCTAAACGTAATATGGCCACCAAACGTTTGTGGCCGTATTTGAATTATTGCCTAGTTTTACTATCGAAATTAAATTACGTTTTTTTCAGAAACTATCTAATACAGAGCTCAGAGCTCTCCACACTGCGTGGGCGCGAAGAACAGCTTGCTGTTCCGGATATCGAAGAGCATGTGCATGTTCTGCTGCTGGACGTTGCTGATCATGTTGGGGAAGAAAGGCATCGGTGTCTCTCCGACTGCCAGGCACATCAGCCCGGGCAGCGGCTCCTGGAAGTAGTTGTCCCGTGGCAGCACCATCTCCGCGCCGCCGTCGAAGTGCAGCCGAAGGGCCGGCACCTCCACCTTCTCCAATGACATGTCTGCGGGCAGCGTGAAGCACAGCTGGAACCCCTTGGCGGCGTGGTTCTTCGCCACCGGGAACTTCACCGCCTCCATCACTGCCTTCTTCAGCGCCCTGAACGCTGGCGTGACGAAGTAGGACAGCGTACTCCCGGAGTCCATGACCGTGCCGCCGCTGCCGTCCTTGTTCAGCACCAGGCTCTGTACCGGTATGTCAAGTTTCCTGTCACCGAACGAGATCCCAATCATGGGAACGTAGTAGTAGATGTCGTTCCAGGGGTTCTTGATCAGGGGCATGGATTGGATTGGACCAGTGGTCTTGTACTTCTGCAGGTTGGCCATTGTCCCGAAGAAGAGGGGCTCTTCTTCCCCTTGGTGAAAGGGGTGAAGCAGTAGGAGAACCTTGGGATGGACAGCTGCGTGATCAGGGAGAGGTTGCTCCAGGAGAGGCTCATGATTCCGGAGGCCCCGGCGAGGCCGTCACCGGCGAGCGTGCCGCAGCCGAAGCCGAAGGGGACGGCGATGTTGTCCTCCACGCCGAATGTGAAGGTGTCGCTGGCGTACACGCCTTCAGAGAGCAGGTTGGCGTACATGCAGCTGTACATGCACTTGTTGTCCGTGCAGTTGGTGAACAGCCCTGAATTGCACAGCTTGTCGCCGCACGGGACGACCTGGAACGTGGAGGATTTCCCAGGGTCGATGATTGGTTCTACCTGCTTCTCCAACTTATCGCCGAAGAGCTTGCACTGGGTCCAGATCAATGGGCTGCTCGTGTCCAGCACAAGCTTGGCCGGCTGCGGCGGCGTGCCGATGCTCACGGTCATCCAGTGGCCCTCCATGCCACCCACCGAGGCAGCAGCTTCGGTGTTGGAGACGTTGCTGGCCTCTTTGCCGATGGCTTTGCCGTGCGCTTCTGCGTGTTTCAGCACACGGGCATTGCTTTGGAGCGCAGCACGGCGCCAGTCGTCGTGCCTCGAGTACCCACCGTCGAAAGGGCTGATCATGTCGGTGCGGAAGTCGAAATGGAAGATGGCATGGGTGGGCATTGCCGCCACCACGACGGCGAGGCAGAGAAGAAGGGGGTGAACCTGGCGCGCCATGACTAGAGATTTGGATCACTATGTGTTCACACTTCCACGGGTCCCTTGTGTTCATATAAATATAGGTTTCATTCAGGAAGTGAAAAAGTTGAGATTGTAGCTGCGACAGTTACAACCACAGAATTCGACAATAGCCTGATTAACATGGACGGTAGCCCTGGTTCTTCGAAGTTTCAATTTAGTACCGAAATAGGACCTTTGTTCCCCTTCTCGTTTTTTATTGACAGAGATCATGGCGGATATCCGCGAGACAAGTTTCCATAATTGGTCGTTTTCCAAATATTACCCACAAACTACGGAAGGCGCTACCCGCCCTGAGATTTCTAACCGTCCGCAGTGGTGGCCGTGAAAACAAAATATCACAAGTAAAAAAGCTAAGCTTCTCCAGCTAGAGCTGTGTACTCTATAAATCTTTCCCATGGGTCTTATTCCCACCCCTTCACATAATTTTTTTAGATAATGGGAAGAGTTCCCAGCCTTCACCTCCAGGATAGGCTACAGCCAATTATTACAAAATCCTCAAGTATTACAAATACAGTGCATCTGTCTGCCACAATGGAAAAACCCACACCAAACGTTTGGATGATAATATACATCAAAAAGCAATTCTATTTGAAAATCTCCATCCATAGTGTGCGAAGAGATGCAGTGCTAACACCTCTAGTCGTTGGCATAATTCCCCTAGCTATCGTACTCAATTCCAGGATCATTTGTGGCCTGCTTCCACGAAGATGTCGTGCATACACAGCCCAAATTTTTTGATGGAACACCAATCAAATATAATGAATTGCTGAATATGCAAACTATATATATAGTTCAACAACTAGAAGGTTTGTGCACCTGCAGGGGCTAGGATTTTTAAGAAGGTTAAATCCCTTATTAACCACTGAAAAACACTTATTTACCAGTCACTCAAATTTTTTATTTTCCTTATCAGCCACCATTATTCTACCTTATTCACCCCTGCCACCTATTTCATCATTTAATGGTGTTAAATAGAAGGGGGAACAGGTTATTTTCCCTTGTAGTAATGTTGTACTAATGTTTACTTGTTAGCCACGTCCATGGACATTAAGTTACTTTGTACAATAATATAGTTTTATTATACAAGAGTTTAACATGAGAACGTATAAATTTAGAAACCTGCAGGTTTAATTTTGTGCTGACATCACAAGTTTTGGATATCACAAAACTCTGTAAGACCCTGGAAACCGATGCTCACCTTTTCTTTGAATGCCCGTTTGCCCGGGCAGTCTGGTATGCAGCAACACCTCCAGTTAGGTCAGACGCTGATTGCTGACATCACAAATTGATCCAAATTGCAAACTACAAACCAAGCCTTGATTTGGTTCTGGTGGACATAGCTTATGTTGATTCTCATACGGTGCATCAAATATTGGCATGACTTGGTGTTAAATTTCCGTGGTGCTTCGATGTTATATAAATATATTGTACATATCAAATGTGAAACTTGTGATTGCAACAACGACACCTACAACCGCATGATCCATCATTGATGTCTCCTTCTAGTTACAACAACTCTAGCAGTTTCCCATTCTCATCTCCAATAGCTAAATTCGGGATGGGTGGGTGAACAAAATCCATCAGCAGTTCTCAATTCCAAATCACCATTTCTTCTTCATCCCCAAAAAACAATCCTCCTCTATGTTGGTGATCTACCATGCATTCCCATTAGTTGGGTCCCATCAGTTTTCCCCTCCAACTCGTACGTATTTTCTCGTAGCATATTTTCAAACTTTCTCTCCTTCCTAGTTGCCATGACTCACACAGCCACTGACCAGAAAACACCATGGGCTAGCCGGATTCGCCTGCCACACGCAGTTTCGACCATCAAGATCTCGACTTGATGTAGGCCTCCACCGCTAGATTGCATTTACATGATGACCATGAAGATTCGCTCATGGCCACCACAGCGGAGGAGCAAGCCAAGGTCTTGGAGCGACCGCCACCCGAGGATGCAGCGAGCCGTGTGCCTGTGGTCTCAGCACTGCCATGCCTCAGCACCATGGAAACACACAGTTATGTTCCTCACGCCACGTGCCAGACTACTCGTTGATGCGGGGCTTGTCACCACCACACCAACATGCTGTCATGCATGCCTGTCCACACACGTTGTCACTGCACAACCATACGGCAATGCATTTCGCCTCGAGCCGCTCCCAAGATGCACCTCGGCCAGGCCAGGTCAAGTTCCACTGCCCATGTCACGCCTCCAGTCTACCATGGTGAGCCCTGCCCAAACTCTTGGGGTCACAACCTTCTGTTTCATTTGCCTCGTGTGAATTGTGGAAAGGAAGAGACTAGGTGCCTATACCGAGTACGCCATGGATCCTGTTATTGCGGTGTTGTCTCCTCGCACGATGTTCAACATACACAAGCTGACTAAGCTATCAAGAGGAAAGAGTGAGAAGAAAGGGAAAGTGACCAAGCTGTTTTCTTGCTTTGAAAGTGAATTTGCCTCACGATAAAGCAATAATGTGACTTATGTTTTATTACTGACGATGAGATATTGGTGAACCATAGAGACCATATCCCCAGTCTTATAAACTTGGTTTTGTTCATCCCCAATACCACCATATTGGAGATGGATTATTGGTGAACTACTGGAGTTGCTCACTGGATAGGATTTTGTTTCTAGCTGACAATTGGTTGGTTTGTATTACATGCATATGCCTTGCTGACACAGGATGTCCTCAGGGATGTTCCATCAAAATGGAACGTAGTAGTGGCTTGTTTTCTAAGAACTCTCATTCTCATGAGTGAATGGTGGAAGCAACAATTTATAAAGGCTGTATCCTGCCTTATTCTATTTCCATTCTCATACTCAGTGAATGCCTATAGTACTATGTGAGGACAATAAATTCCGGGTCCATAAATTGTGCCAAACACACCCTTAAATAGGAAGTCCTTGATTCACTACTACGAAAGAGGTCCTAGAGTGATATTGTAATAAGGGCTCACAGTGGCTGGCACCATGTCCTGCACTAACCTATCCCCACTAGAAATAGACCGAGAGCGGTAACACTGCACCCACGATAAAGTTGTGTCCACCATTAATCGGTTTTGCTCTCCCTGAGGGATGGCTCTATTGAGAAATAGAAGAAGCGGTCGATCTAGAGTAGAAATCATTAGATGTTTAAGTAAATGACACAAACTTATAAGAAACAGGATCATATGACATGAAGAATAAGTAATCGAAGAATATAGAACAAAAATTGTTTGCATTAGAATGGTACAATTCAATGTTACGAGAGCATTAATTAACTTTTTGCAATTTTTTTCATGATTGGTGGAGCTGAATTTATATAACCCTTGTGCACGTGTGCAGGACAGCATCCTTTGTTATTGACAACAGATTGGTTCCTTAGAATTGGATTGGCAAATATTGACTAAGCATTTATATTTGGACGACTACAAGTTCGCTAGTTCTAGATCTATTTGGCAACAACTTCTTACTTTGTCAACAAATGCTTATATTTTTACACGTGTTGACAAGAAAAAATTACGTACAACATTCTATTGCATATGCATGTATGGTGTAGGCCCCTTGAATCATATATATTTGGACATTTTGATGCGATTTTTGTCTAAGGCTTAAATAATGCCTTGAAACATTATTAATATGATATCAAATGACTTTGAGTTCACTAGTGAAGAAGCACTCGACACTACAAGACATTTGGCTCGTAGAGGCATATTTTTAATATAGTAGAGACATTGTTATCATGTCTCTAGATAAGTGTAGAGACATTTTTTAAAATGTCTCATAAGTGCCTTGCCATGCATTGATTCTATGAAAATAGAGGCACTACGCAAATCGTCTCTATTAAATATAGTGACAGTTTTGATAGAGGCATTACAAAGTGTCTCAACAAATATAGAGGCATTAAGTAATGATAAATAATATAAAAAAATACATGGTTGGGAAGACTTGAACTCAAGACCTCCTAGAGAAGCAATACAAATTCGGGCCTCACTAGCCAACTCATCCACTAATCACTTTGTGTGTAATTCTCACAGTTTATTGCTATAACATGTTCATTGTACTAGAAAATAGTGCCTCTATAGTAAAAAAAATGTCTCTACTAGTGTTGCTACATGGTATAGGCATTTTAATATGTCGTTAAAGTGTCTCTATATTACTTATGTAGGGACACTTTAAAAAGTGACTTAAAGAATGTCTCTACAATCCATTTGGGGCATTATTTTTCTAAAATTTATTGAATTGTGTCTCTATGTTTGAGGCATATTCTCAAGTGCCACAAAAAATGCCTCTAGTGAAAAATATAAAGGCAAATTAAAAACTGCCTCTAGAAAAGTGACACTATAAGAGTTTTTTGTTGTAGTGCGACCAGGCGACTGAAATTAGTAGATACTAGTTGAGATCCCGCTGCGGGCCATACTGATGTCATAGAGACATGGAAGAAAGTTAATAGTGAGATTAAGAATATCGAAGTTATTTTTTATTGGTAACACGATCAGAGGCACAGAAGTAAAAATAGCAATTGGTAGTAGTTGGTATTATCGCCTTTTTACTACATCATGAAACATACAAAATAATCTTCAGCACTGGATGAAATAAGTTAGAATACAGCTTTAGGAGAGTGCATCTATCTACTTATATATAAAAGATGCAACCCACTACAACTCTTCAATTGTCAATTCTCTCAACTCTCATGCTGCCACATCATCTCAATAATTTCCACCATTTAAATGCCAATTTTGTCAACTCTCAAGCTGCCACATCATCTCAATAACTTCTCGTCTGGCCATTTGTCAATTAGCAATTTAGATCCATCATATCCAACACCGAACAGAGATGTTGCAATCTCTTTCTCTACTTATTTCTTAACAATAATACTTGGCATCACATATATTATTAAGGAATTTCGCAGCGAAGCGCGGGTATTACCTAGTTTATAATAAATACACAAGCACATGGTACATTTATATATGCCTGCAGTTGTACATAGCCAGTTTTTTTTATCACATTATCGTAGTTGAAGGGGGAATATGATTGTTATTTCATATTGCAGAGAGATAATCACTATCACTGCACATGAAAGATAAACACATATACTCGAACGTAATGAAAGAGGGCATCCATCTTGTAGATGATTGGTTAAAAAAGCGTTCAAACTATTAAATAAGCACTACTACCCTTCACCGTGATGCAGTCCTCAAATTTCGCAGTCAGAAGTCAGAATACATAACAGAGGCTTCATATGAATTCACGTCAGTTTTTTTGCCAAGGCATACAAAAAAATCAATAGTAAAATAATTTCATATGAATAGATCTTGCAAAGGAATAGGATCAGAAACAGAAAAAGATGCTTTTTAGATGTATTCACAAAGCCAACCGTTGGCTATTGCTGTCACATTAGCCACGGCACAGATCGTGGCCTGTCTTTATTATTTTTCTGGCCCAACAGATCAAGCTTCTCCACTCCTCGCATATAGAAGAGAGAGAATTTCCTCCATGCCACTAAAATTATACCTAGTTCCTTCTATGACATCAAATTTGTGAAAGTTCCTTTTATGCCATCAAATTTTTTTTCTGCCTTACGTGCCATTCTGGTGAGATTTCCCATCTAACACCGTTAAGTGTTAGCTGAAAAGACGAAAATACCCCTGGTATACTAGACATGAAAATTTTGCTTTAGTTTCCAAAATAGATACACTGATATTTCTAATGGAAAATCATAATTACAAAAAAACATTTTAAACATTTTAAATAGCTCCTCCTCAGCGTGGCGCGGCACCGACGAGGCGTGCACGGGCCCCTCCTCCCTAGCTCCTCCGGCCTTTTTTAAAAAACATTTCAACTATAGCCATGGTTGACATATGACAATGTCAACCATGACTATAGTGGTACCCTATAGCCACGGTTGATCTCGTTTACACGGCTACAAATGATTATCTGTAGTCTCGCAAACTTAGCCACGGCTGGGGCTGACCGTGGCTGCAGAGCCCCCACCGGGGCTATATAGTACATTATTGCTATAGTGATTCGATCCCTGCATTTGCTTGGCATGAGTCATGCCACCCGTAAGAGTTGAGAATCCTAATTCATAAATGTTGAACTAATGCAAATATTGATGGACCAACAATTATACACCCCAATAAGTGGTCCACAACTTCAGCACTAAAAAGCGGTCATCATTTTCTCTCTGCGATACTGTATCGTATACCTACCAATCTTCCATTACAAGAAACTTCTACTTAGTTACATTTATGCCCAGAGATGCCCTCATGAGAACAACAAGAAAATCGGAATCCACTGCCCACCTTGAGTGCACAAAACATTAAAGGGGGTCAAAGATGTGAAGATATAAATTGAGACAGATTGGGAAGGTTGAGTCCCTAGTCTCCCACCAGCAGCTCCTAATATTTAGCAAACATGAGCCATGCTTTGGTTATTACTTGATTTTTGGGGATGGGAGGCCACGGGAATCGAGGCACTGGCTCGCTTGTTTTTGTGGTGGACTGGCAGCTCGGCTTCCGGCGAGTGGGTGTGGAATATAGTGATCGTTATCGCAGTGAGGCCACTAGTCACGAAACTGGTGGTGCTGCCCTTGGAGGAACGGCAAGCCATGCACAGTTTCCAGATCTTGTCCAGCGGCGGCTGTGGACGTATAGTGGATGCAAGGGCAGGTGTCCGCTGGAAGAGCACGGTTGGATGGTTGCCATAGCGTCGTGTCTCAGGCACCGAGCTTGGTCCCAGCAAGCTCAGAAGTGGCAAGTTCGGTCCGGGTCAGCTGCTGGAATTGATCCCGCTCCAACACGCTGCGCTTCCAGTTCGAGCTCGAGAAGCCGGACGGCCTAGCTGCTCCCGGGAACCGCCAATCTCCCACCGCCGACGTCGGAGCCCGAGGCCGACAGTCTCATCTCCAAGATGGCCTCCTGCACCCAACCTCTCTTCACCTGCTCCGATGCGTTCGAGGATCTCCGAGCACGACGCCAAGACGGAGCGCCTCGGCGAGATCCTCGCCGCCGTCCACTTAACCGCAACGAAGCAGCAGCCACCGCTCGACCACCGCGTGACGGTGGCGCTGGTGAAGATGTTCCGTGCAATGCCGCCGCCGTTTGCCTGCCGCTACCGTCCGACGGCGGCGCCAGCGGTGGGAAGTCCAGAACCGTCCTCGCCCCGGCGTGGCCCCACCTCGCGGTGGTGACCGCGTCGGACGATATCCTCCTCGCGGTGGTGACCGCGTCGGACGGCGGACGCGCGCACGCTGCGCCACCACGTGCACACAGCTACATGGTTGATGTCAGCTGAAACACCAGTAAATAACAACATAATAGTGCAATATAGCACCGTGCCTGTTGAGTCTAGTGAAGTTGAACCCGGCTATCTGGCAAACATAGCCCCGTCATGACTATGATAATATATAAACACAAAAATAAGTGGTCCACATAAGCGGTAGTAAATGGTAGTTCCTTCTGTCCACTAATTTTTTTGCCACTATAATATATACCTACCACCACAGACAAACACTATGTAAGAAACGGTTAAAGAAGACACTTTTATTGGAGACTCTAGTTTAAAAAGAGTCTGCAATTAAACATTGGAGACTCTAATTTATCGGAAGAGTCTTCAATGTCTTTAATTCTGTAGCCACTGCTCTAAGAGAACACATATTAGAGACTCTTTCTGACAAAACGAGTCTACAATAAGAAGCGTGTAACATTAGAGACTCTTCTTATATAAACGAGTCTCTAATGTTCTACGTATTGAAGACTCTACTTCTCTAACCCGAGTCTTGCATGTGAAGACCCGGACCCGAGTTTTTTCCACCCGAATTTTTTCTCCATCTGTTGCTGGCATAGGTCCGAACCCCCTTCCTCCCGATGCAGTCGCACTCGCACCCCCTCACCTCCGTTCCCTTCCACCTCGCCCCGAGCTGGCTCCTCCTCCTCCTCGTCCCCAGCCGCCGCGTCCCTTGTCTCTCTCTCAACGCATCACATCTCTCTTTCTCTCCATTCTGCAGGTTGCAGCCGCCTCTCTCGTCCCTCCCCCATCCTTTCTCCCCTTTCTCTCTTCCTACCCAGATCGGACCGCGGTGCGATCCCGAATCGAAGTGTCCGGTGGTGGCGGCGGCAGCGGCAGCCTCGATGCGCGTGCTAGCTTTGGGCTCGATGTGGCCAGATCTAGTGATTGGCGGCAAGATCCGGTGTGGAAGATGTCCGCGACGCGTGCTACGGCAGCCTGAGCTGCCGCTGGAGACGGCCAACGGGCTGCCGCTATTGGCCGTGTACGCGAGCGTGAGCGCGTGCGACGTTCACGGTGCGGACCTCAACAAGTTCCTCTTCCTCCAGCCCAGCCACTCATGCTTCACGCAGATCGCGCCGCTGGGGATCTCGCCCATCCCCAAGGACCCTCAAGGGCCAGTACGTCGCCCTCAACCTGAGCAGGTTCCGCGAGACCCTGGCCAGGATTCCTGCCGGTCTCCCGGATTCAGCCCGAGCTGGATCTGCGGACTACGGCAGCCAGCTGAGGCCGCACCTCCGCACCTCTGTTGGTGAGCTGGGTACCTCGATTTGTTTTTTTCTTCCTTTTCCTTCAGAATCGATGCACTGGCTGCCTGTGTTTCTTGTTCTTTTTCTTCAGTAATCGAAACTATGACACTGGTACAAATGTATGATGATGTGCAGTAAATATAAATTAAAAATCCAGAATTAAAGGAAAATGTACGTGAGTTGTATACTTAATGTATGTAAATGTCTGTTTCTTTTTTGTGCGGATGAACTTTGATTCACAGGGAGGTGTACTTTGCTTGTTGTTCTCTTTCTATTCGGTGACTGAAATATCAGGTTCAGGTTGAGTGAAATTTGATCAAATTTGTTCATGTGAAGAACTGGTACAATTGATAGAATAAGTTTAAATATGAAATCGAGTGACATTTGTCTAAATTTGCACACAAAAAGAATTTTGTGCTAATTGATTTTTTTGCTCAGATTCATTATTTTCTTCCTTTTTTGGGTTCAATAGTACCTGTGTGTTGTGGATAATTTTGGGTTCCTGTGATGTGCTAATTGAATTTTGTTCAGTTTGGTTGACTGTAAATGAGTTTGGATGGAAAAAATAACATATAATTCTGGAGAATGTGTGAATGATCTATTGGCCTTGCGACTCATGTCCAATAGGCCTACTGCCTGGACTGTCACTTCACACACAGTTGTGGTTCAACATGTTCCATTGAACGATTTTCTCTGTTTTTTTGCTAGGTAGTTCAGGTGCTCACGATAGTGTCTCAAGTTATTGTTATTTTTCTTTATTTTCCTGGCATGATTTTTTTTGTAAAATATAGCAGCTTCTCTAGACGAGATCTCTCTACCTTTTGTGTTATGAGACTGTAGGAATAGGATCTTGTTCATTTGACACTAGTAATGTATTTTCTTTTTGTTCCTCCAAGATTTTAATTTGGCTTCAAATTTTTTGTTCCAGACTTGGGACCCTAATTCAAGCACGATAATCACGGACTACTGATGTTGGAGATGAATGACTATGAACTATTCCAAAAGGTCAAGGTAGGCAAGCAAAGTCCTATCCTCTGTTGTGTTGATATGTTTTTCCTTAAGTTCTCTGGAAATCTAAAAATACTATAGCCTTTAGTTGAGGTCATCTGGTTTGCTACATGGATGAATATAATAATAGATTGATAGTTAAATTCCATTTTCTTAATGTAAGCACCTCTGTTTGATACAACTCCAGAAATAATGTTAATGTTGAATCAACTCAGTGATATACCATGATAAATATTTTTTTACTGCTGTTGTTTGTTCAGAATCATGAAGTCAGTGATATACCATGATATTTTTTTACTGCTGTTATTTCTTTCAAACCATGTACATTTACTGTTGTTCGGAAAGGCAGGAATTTTACAGATGAACACGCTTCCATACATGATTATATATATAGAAATACACTGCTTACATTTCAGATATCAACAAATTTTGATTCTCTTTTGCCCTGTTCAGAAACGGATACATTGTGTTAGAAAAAAATTGAGAAATGGATGTGATAATGACTGATGTTCGGTCTGGTATTGCAGATGGAATAAGGATCCATCTGGGTGCAAACGTTAGCAGGCAAGTGGTGCTGGAAACGTCTTATGAAATCATCAGGTGTTTTTGTATCTGCCTAAAACCTATTATCTGGCTACTAAGGCAAAAGAAGACATCTATAACCAAATAGAATGTGCAGGTATATTTGTTTTGGGTGGCGAAATTTCTTAGATTGTTTGCTGTTACCCAGCTAATCTCTCTCTAATACATGTTTCTTTTAACGATAATTAGCACCAAGGGCCAAGGTATACGTTTTTCAATAATTTCCCTTTGACAACTCATTTTCTTATCTCCCTTATTATATAGAATGAGTGCATATAATTCAATTTGACAACTCATTTTCTCGATATAAAGTTATTAAGAATGGATAAGATTCTGGCTGGTGAAAGTATAAGTCATATCACTTTACTTGATATAAAGTTCAGATATCTTTGTTTGTATATTTACGAGGCCGTGCTGCTGAGCACATTTTCATAAATGAGATTTCGTTTTGTATACTTCTTTAACACCAATACAGGCATATTTATTTATTTTACCTTTGCATTTTTGTGCTTGTGCATTATTTGAATCAGCAATTTTGTTTACAATTGTTGGGAAGGGTTAACAGAAACTTATCGGTATGTAGAAACTCTATTATTCTTTGAAGAATTCTATATGCATTTCATATCAGCACATATTATTGTACTCATACTACAGTTCAAATTTAAAGTGCTGATCCACAGTTCCTTTGTATGCAGGAGGAAGGAAGAGCATCAGGGTTCATCTTCTCGTTATATGAAGAAGGGTGGTATGCTCACAATCATCTACAGAAAGAGAGCACTGTTCTACTATTCTGTTAATATTAGGTACTCATGTGCTCTTAGCTTGAATAAAATATGATACTTTTGAATCAAGAGTTCTGCCATAAAAAACTATGCAGTTGGTAAATGAGATCATTATATTTATAGACTTAATAATTATACGAAAAAGAGAAAACATAATGGACAAAGTTGTTTAGTGCTAAGAACGCTTGATTGCTGCTGACGATGTACACTGCTCTCTAATATCCTTCCCATTATTAATAGTTGGTCTAATTGCTCGGAAATGCCTACATGTATTAGAACTAATGAGAAACAAGCTAAGGCTACTTATTGGGAATGCTGTATATCTTTTGACAGCATTTTGGTCCTAGAATAATTTCCCATGAGATGAATAATTTTGATTCTCATGTCGAGCTGTAGTGTAGGATCTTGAGTATACTTATAAGTCCTAAATAGATAACTTATTCTTATTTTCTCTTGTTCTATCAGAGTCAGAGAAGAGTTACTATGGTGGTGGAAAACTGTTGATTAGTTCAGTACACGATGATAGTTTGTAAACTGACTTGAATTGAAAGTTTATTTCGTGGTCCAATAGGAACTACTAGGAAGAGCACCATTGCTCTGATGTTTAATTTATTGATTCACATGCTTATTCTTGAAGTGTTCCTAAACTTGTCAAGTAGTACATATGTTGGGCAGAATGTAACCATGTTATGCTTGTAACCATATTTTCGGCAGAATGTAACCATATTTATGTAATCATACTTGTGAGTGGATGTGTATTGGTCCTCTAGCCATGTGGATAAAATAGAAAAAAAGGTTTATGCTGCAATTTTTTTTTTTTTGTGTTTATCATTGGAGACTCTGGCTAGCAAAACGAGTCTGCAATGACCAGTCATTGGAGACTCTTTTACTAAAACGAGTCTGCAATGACCAGCCATTGGAGACTCATTTTGCTAACCAGAGTCTGCAATGACCCCATTATTGGAGACTCGTTTTGCTGACCAGAGTCTCTAATGATGGGGTCATTGCAGACTCTGAAAATTAGAGTCTCCAATTATGTATCATTAGAGACGTGAATTTGGAGACTCGAAAATTTAGAGTCTCCAATGTGAGTTGGGAAGAGTCTCTAAAGTTGTTTTCTTACATAGTGAAACTCACCAGTCATATTGAGCGCGAAACATAAAAGGGGTCATGACTCGTTATACAAACTGTAACTGACCTGGAAACTTGTATCTGTAGTATCCCAGCGCGTTTGCATTGAGCAAATGCTTAATGTTTAAGTTCTTCTCTGATTTTGGGGAGTGGGAGGTACGGGCAATTGGGTTAGATGCTCACAGGATATTGTGGTGGATACGGCTAGTCTTAGTGGGGTTTCATGAACAATTAATACAGTACTATGTAGGCATTTTTGATGATATGGTAGCGTATTAATGAGGAGAGAGGTGAAATGAGTTTTATGAGAACGAAACCCTGCATACACAGTTATCTAGATAGCTTGTGACTTGTATGTAACCTAAAAAACAACAATAGATGAAACTATGCATTGAGGAGGGGTGTTTCATCCTAGTTTCAAACATTTTTAGTTGACATGTCACTCTAGGTAATTATGTCTATAAAACTTCCATTGAGACTGGCCTAAACTGCTCCACTTACAGAAAAAAGGATCGCCATCAGTCAAATATTGTGCGCAACTTTATACACCATGTACTAGGGAACTAAGTTGACCATGCAAGAGGAGAGACGAGTGCTGTAAATGGGGGTGGTGAATGGTTCAACGAGCAGGGAATAGGAAACAAAGGGCATTTTATTGTCCAAAATACTTATCAGTAATTATTTAATAATAAAAGGAGATAAACTTCCCACAAGTGCACTGGAAAAAAAGAAATAGACTACAAATTGTACAAAGAAATGCAAAACATCGGACCCTTAATCTCCAAGACAATAAAGGGAAACCTGGTCCACAGTCCCATTATCATTTGACCCTAATGTACTCATCTCACGTCATCCTAACTACCTTTGATTTACCTCCACACCATCATTCATCTCAACTCCTGTCATTCTCTCTATCTGATAACAGAGTGCAATGGCAATGGCAGGTGGGCAGTAATGGTTGGAGCCGGCAGCCCGGGGGCTCGTGCTGGCCCTTCTATACAGTGGTGGTGGCGGGCGAGGTGGGGGTCGTGGTGCGAAGATCTGATGGCCCCCTCCATTGGCCCTCTTTTCTCTCACGGCTCGTGAGTGACATGTGGTGGATGGATTTCGCCGCTCCGCTCTCTACTGACTCGCGGGTGGTGCACCACGGACGGATCTACCCCTGTGTCCCCCCCCATAATTTGTTTTCAAATAGTGCAATTTGCAAAGGTGGATCCACTTGTTGCCGCTACAACGGTGGGTTGGTTCACTACAGGTAAATCTGTGTATGGCTGTAAGCCGAGTGCCTGGGGATAGCACTCGGCAAAGGACCTTTCGCCGATCAAACCTATGTCGGCGGCCCTTTGCCGGCACTCGGCAAACCCTATTTTCTCGTACTGGTTGTAGTGATTGCTATATAAAGGCTGGGAATAGCCCTTTACTTCTGTCAATCCTCAGCATTCATGGTTTAGTTACTGACAATTCCTCCATTGGACTCGAGGTTGCTGTGTTACCCGTCATCATTCCCTGTATGTGATGACCAGCTGCAGTCATGACTGACCTTGTGATCATTGGTGCGGTAGGGGTGTGACTGCTGGGGAGGGAAGTTATGATGGCAAAGGATATCGTGTTTTAATTGTATGTGCATTGCAGTGGCGTACCAGCATGTGACTTAATTAGTTAGTGGTTAACGTGTACCCGCATCTAGCTAGCTTCTTGTGGTTAATCATTTGATCCTGGTCTTGCACGCTGTAATTTGATGATATTATCAGCTCATAGTAAGTTATGAACTCATTGTATTTAGAAAAGTAAAAACTGAAAACCATCATTCATTTGTCAAATGCAACTGCCCCGTCGATCAGTGAGCCTTTGCAAATGCTTGTCTAGGATTTCAGCGTTGCATCTGTATCCTCTTACTTGCCATACTCCATCCTACACAACAAACCTCCTACATTTGACAACCTGCGCGTTTTTGGGTGCCTCTGCTACCCGAACACCTCAGCCACCGCACCACATAAACTCTCTCGCCACTCCACTGCCTGCATCTTCTTGGGATACCCATCTCTCCACAAAGGATATCGCTGTCTCGATTGACACCTCGGCGCATAATCATCCCATGCAATGTCGTATTCGATGACACACTCTATCTATTCCGATTCCTCCATGATGGCGACAAGGAGCTTGACTTCCTGCTCTGTCAGCGTCCGGAACATGCTCCAGCCACTCCCGACGTGCTCCCTCTGCCACGGGCTCGGCACCCTCCTCCAACAGCATCCAATGACAGTGAGTCGGATGTTTCGATGCTGCTCCGGTGCACTGACCATGGTGGCTACCCGGCATCCTCACCCTCGGCACACACTCGGCTCCTGCGTCCCGTCTTCAACAGGTGCCCCGCACCAGTGGCACCCAGCACGCTGGCTAGTTCACCATCGTCGCCCTGTGCTGTCCGCACCGTAATGGTAAGACATGGTGACCGTGCTCTCCCACGGCATCATCCAGACTCACGAAATGATGAACCTGAATGCCGCGCACTACATTGGCCGGCGAACTATTGCAACGCCTTGTCAAACCCCAACTGGCGCACTACGATGGCAGGCGGATACCGTGCTCTTGTCGACAATGGTACGTGGTGGCTCGTCCCTTATCCTCTCAAAGCTAACTTCATCACCGACAAATGGATCTTCAAAACACAAGCACTATGGCGAGACGTTCAGCCTCTTGTCGACTGTCACCTGCGGCTGGCCCATACACCATCTCAAATTTAAGAAGGCCTTCCTCCACGACACTCTTCACGGGACGGTCTACTGCCAATAGCCACTAAACTATGAAGTTTTATCTCTGTCATCTTTTATCCCTATCTGTCTTTACTATGGTCCAGGCTATTTGTTTCTGAATTAAACTTAGACATTTCGTAACGTAAATAAATAGGCTAGGTTGTGCCATCATACTATATAATTTAGGAGTTGGGTTATGATCATATTATAACCTCATCAAGAGGTGTTTACTTTAGATTATTTTTCCCAAAAGACCTAGTGTCCATGGCCACTTAAGAAAATTACCCAACTGAGGCCCATAGGTCTCCAGTCACCTTCTCTTAAAACCCTAATTGCAAATCCGATCAAATGCTTCCAGATCTGATCGGAGTGGATCCTCTCGACACAGGAGAATTTTGTCCTATTATTTTGATACCATAAAGCTGTTAGTAATAATGTTCAGTACGAAATCTGAGCTGGTTTCTTGCTATCATACATGGTTGTTTCGGGCTTTTCTTAAGCAATGTTTGCCTCAATCACGGGACAAACTACTTCTTTTACTGCTAAGCCGACACTATTTTGAATCCAATTCGCATGATGATCAGAATCTGTGTCTTTTTTTTGTGGTCAAGTCCTTTAAACGTTGTTCTGGATTTAGTTAGTGTCGGAGGCACAGTTCTATATGTTCTGATCGCCGACTCACTGAGCATCTGATTCTGAGGCACTCTAGTGATGGCAAGCAGGTACGTACACTCTGGATTAAGTACAGTTTACAGAAGTAATGTCTTGTGCTACTATTGCCGATGATGAAAATTAAAGGGAATCATAGAGGATGGAGATACCTAGGGGTAGTACCTGAACTTCTACTAGAGGGATCTGGAAGGGGCAGTACCTAGAGTCATGGGTGTGCTTAGTGCAGTAGCACGCCGGGTTCTGCTACCCCCTGTGACTGGTGACCTGTACGGGATGTACCAGGTTTTGTTCTGCTCCTGTTGAGCAGCTGTTCTGTGTAGGCATTCCTGATGCAGGTGCAGGTGGTGTGTGAATTGGTGTAGTGTAAATTTGTAGTGTACCAGCAAAAAGTTGTATTGCTGGGAGATGTAAATTTGGCACTAATTTTATATTGAATATGCTATTGTATAATTTTCATTGAAATCCTCTTAAGTATTCAAACATCTCTAACCAAAAACATTAGTCTTCTAAATTAGATTAGGGAATAGTTATTTCCTCGCATCTTAAACAAATAGTCCGAATACAATCTAACATCTATAGTCCAGATTATATAAGCTACAAAAATAAATAAACAGGACCCCCAGTTGTATACCTACCACTACCAGAAACTTCTACTCAACAAAAGCACAAAGCATGAAAACAATCACGAGTATTTATGTTAGGTAACAAGTATTGAGCAGCTTCCATAAAGCAGGGCTAAGATCTCTTCCTATAAAAATGATTGAGAAGCACATATGCCTGGGTCTCCATCTTTGCATATATGACAGAAGTCATTTGTTGGTTCTTTTATTTTATGGGGATGGGAGGTCACGGGAACGGCATGTCATCGGCTCACATAATTTAGTACTGCAAAGGCTGAGTGCTCTCCAGCGACGAAGTCTGAACTGGGGAACGCTAGCTCGCTGGGTTTTGCCTCAGTATACCTCACTGGTCGGTCGCCCTGTGCACTATGTAACATGGGAATAATGGGCTCACAACTGGCAGCTACATTGGAGTACATGGCGATGCGGCTACACACAGGCCCGAGCTACAATTCACAGGCGACGTCTGAGAGTGAACCAAGATGCACAGGATCAGAGAGATGTGCGGGACAGCTCTTCGCTGTCCGATGTGCGGCGAGCTCACAGCGCGGGGTGCTTCATATCTTGGCAAATCAGTATAGCGAAGGTCAATGACATGGAGAGCACATCAAGAGTCAAAGGATGGACAAGGTGGGAAGGGTGTTGGGTAGCGAGTGGGCGGCAGAACTGGTTTGTGGTGAGTAAGCCGGGGTTGTGATACGCGGTCCCTCTAAAAACTGTCCCTCTTGCCTGATTTTTTTTGTATGTGCCGCAATTTCACTATACAAATTGGAAGAATTTTTTTTTACGAATATGGTATCATAGGATATTTTTTTTCAGTCTATTAAACACCGTACAGATGATTCAATAGTTAATAGTTAATATGATGGCATGGAAGAAATAAGAAGAATTATCAGATTGGTAATGGTCACCTGCATGTATCCATATTCATGTGGTACACTATACACTTACCAGCGCCATATGAGTAATCTATGGTGTGTTATCTATGACAACAAAGTACCGCTGTTCGTAAAAGACTAACAAAATGTAAAAGCCAGCAAAAAATAATGTTAACCACATGCCCAGAAGTTTCTGTGTCTCGCCACAAAACAAAAAGAATGAAAATTGATGCATTCGCCTATCCTGCTACAATAGTAAATTTTGGAGAAAGTTCCTTATTTGGCCTCATTAAAAATGAGACTTCCCTTCTTGGCCCTTTTAGAATTCAAGTTCCTTATATGACCTAAATTTCATCTTTTGTTGCTTATTTCGCCTTCCGTCAGTTTTGTCATCTAACGGTGTTAAGTGGGTGCTGAAAAGTCTCTTTTACCCTTGGATATATAAAATAAAAAAATAGTTTGTTTGGATTTTTTATTATTAGTATTATTTATTTTATAAGGCATAACGTTATATGTCTATTTTTAAGGAAAAACTATATATGATAACAACCTCATGATTAGCATTTTTTAGAAACAGAATAACTCTTTCTATTAATCTTATTCTTATAAAATAAGGCAATACGTTTTGCTAGTAAACTGGCAAAAGTACGCAAAAAATATTTCCGCTGCTTCATTCTCCGGCCGGTTCAACAACACCAGCGGCATCCAAAAATCGATCACCGATAGATAGACTGATGGGAAGAGATGTTTCAGCACCAAAATGGGTTCATTAGGGGAACTGGAAGACATTGGTTAGATTAATTTAGATAGTCTGGAATGGATTGGTTAGATTAATTAGAAAGAGAAAGGGCGGACTTGTAAGCAGGAACGCAACCGCAGGTCACGACATCCTCGCGAGGGAACAAAAGATGAAATTTTGGTCATATAAGGAACTTCAATTCCACAAGGGTCAAGAAGGGAGCCTCATTTTTATTGAGGCCAAATAAGGAATTTTCTCTAAATTTTGTTGGAATTAGCACTGATCTAGAGAAAAGATCACCTGCCAAATACTATCACTAATGTTGACTGCAGCATATAGCCACAATAGTAACTTCATAAATGACCCGTAACAGTGTGTTTAGCTCCATTCAAGGATGTGGTATGCTGACAAATGGGCCTCTCAAAGGACCCGGATGACAAACTTAAACTTCACTGGTAGTGCAGAACTGTTAGTCTTGGGTATCTGTTCAGGATCTGCAGCTGCACTTCAACGGGAAGCAGTAATGCTAGGCTCCCAATTTGTTTGCTTTGGCGCAATTTGGAAAATTAAAGATCTAATTCTTCAAATGGTTCAGAATTTACATCTGATTGAAAATAGTTTTTTTGCTATATTTCCCCAAATAATAGCATTTGTTTGCTTATATTACCTGCAGTATGACCGAATTCTATAGGTGTCCCCCCCCCCCCCCTTGACATACCCGCCTCACGGAGAGGCGAATCTATCACCATGGTGGCATCACGCATTGTGATGCCCGATAATTACACCATACAAACATAAGCATGATACAATAGATATAAGATACAAGTCTTTTACATCCATCCTGATACAAATTTTACATCAGAGTTTCATAAGTGCGGAAGCAAATAAGTTCGAAATTCAACCAGTATAGCAGAAACAAATAAAGATACAATCGCTCTCACGGCGATACACATTGGCCATTCGACAGAGACCGGTGTATTACCCGGTCAACACCACTCCCAGGAGTAGTGTCCTCTATCGGAGGCCTGGTCCTGCTAGTCTTCCGATCCACCTACATCATCCTGCTCATCCTGGTTCTCTGAAAACCATAAAGCTCCGAGCAACTAAAGCTCAGCAAGACTAACCCGTCAAAGTGACCATCTTCAGCCGACTCCTAGACATGCAAAGGCCATAGGGTAGGATAATTAAGCACTAAGCCAGCCTATATGTGAATCCCTACTTTCATCTTTTAGCAGCTTGTTAAGTTGTAGCAATGATTAAATTTAATTTGCAATAAGCTAGAGTATTACATGTTTCCAAACAAGTAATAAGCAATACAACAAATTAACCATCATCACCAACATATAAGTTCCTCTTCTTACTATGTTTCGGTGAATGGGACAAGTGGTACACGTTACTGTGAGGGGAAGCGATTCGAATCAATTTACATCCTGCAGGAGAAACCTGTTTGCACGTCACATATGCGCTTCCCGAAACCGCATGAGACAACCTCCTACGAGGATGGGTCCCTCAACGCGAAGCCATCCTAGACATCAACCGTGAGCGGATGGCTCCCTTCTGTCACTCTCCCGACATACGCCTGGAGATGGGTATTGTCCGACCTCGTAGCTCCAGTCGCTACATCAGTTTACTTGGCCCGTTAACACCAACATGCAAGCAGTACATTCAATTTTATCCACGTGACCCGGACACAACGCAGTCCTTGTGTGCACGAGACGGGGCTACCACCTTGAAGACTTCTGCAGTCGTTCCCTGTCCACGTAAGCTGCCCGTCCGGCCTTCAATTTCCATTCTCATACTCAGATCTTAGCATCGTGTCCCAAGTGATTGTCCTATACTACGAGTTGTCTCCGTACCACTCCACGGATCGTCGCCCCATTAAGCAAGCAACTAATGTAGGGTCGCTAAACATGGATAAACAGAGTCCTACTGCAAGCTAGGATTTTCATCACAACTCCTATAGAACTTAATGCACAATACAACCCTACAAGCACAGTGATGAAATAAAAGACTTGAACATAAAGGTTGTCCACCAGGGCTTGCCATGAGCTTGACCCCGATTAGTTGGGTCACTATCAACAGCAGCTTCTTGAGCTTCCTCGTAGGTCACCGCGTTCACCATCATAGCTACGTGATGCAAGAGTGATGTTTAATTTTGGTGAAAACATGGTAAAAACATGTTGTCGAATGTATACAAATTTCATCAAAATAACAAACTACTAAGTACTAATTGTCTCCAGGATGGTGAGGGTTCGCCGTTGAATGGTGATCATGAAGCCATGATTATTTCATTAATTCCCATAAAGCATTTTCATCTTCATCACATGTGCATGAAAATAAATCATTAATCTTTGCAAAAGCTTGTTAAAATATCAATCTAAATGCCTCTGATCACTAAGCGCATGCTCTCAATGATAATTAAATTAAGCTTCAAAATTAAGGAAGTACAGTAATTAATTAAGCCATAATCTTGAATCTCCAAAAAGGAAATGAACTTAATTAATTTGCCTCCGATGATGCCAAACTAAGCTGCACCACTAAATAGTACATGTCTCAAGGATTCCCACAAATTCTGGTTTGCAATTTTTCAAGGTCTAGATCAAAAGATATGATATTTTTTTTGAAGTTTAAATCAAGTTCCAACTATTTATGAAATTGCCATTGGGTTAATTCAAACCAATTCTGCGCTCTGGGGTACAAGGAGAATCATAGGGTCCCGGATCTGTGGTGGCCAGAGCCATGCGGGATCCCAACCGTGTGGCCGGCCTTGTGGCCACGGCGGGTGGCCGTCGAAGGCGGCGGTGGGCGGCGACGCGGCATGCCAGAAATGGGCCCAATGGCCGGGAAACTTCCCAGCAGAAGTGGCGCGATGCCTGAAGCTCGTGGGTGGGGTCGGGGAGGTGGGTTCCTCACCGGAACTGTCAGCGGCGAGCAGCAACGACGGAAGGGGTTCGACAGGGCGGCTCGTCATCGAGGAAGTACAAACTCCAGCACTGCTTGCTCATAGAGGTTCAAGGGAGCTTGGAGAGGACCGGCGCCAGCTCCGTTGTGGATGAGCAGCTCCCGAGGCTGGTGCTTGACGGAGAGACGGTTGCGGCAGACGGAGGTGGCCGGTGAAAACAGCAAATCCGACGTTCTCGCCTAAGTGAAAAAGGGAGACTGGGGTTAGGAAGGGGCACCACCTGGTCGTGCTCGAACGAGAACAAGAACATCGAGATAATGCTGACCATAGACGACAAATTTCGAGGCGAGGTCAACGTCGGTCGTTGGTGGGGAATAGGCCCGATTCGACACCCACGCGCCATGGCTTGTGCTATGGTCAGTTCGTGGAGCAAGAGGGGAGTGCGGCGGGACTCTAGCTGGGTGTGCTCGGGCGGAGAGGGATTGAGGAGGCGGCGCGACGGTAGGCGGTGGGACGGGGCGTTCCCGACCGGGTATTGGAGTTGGGTGGCGCATCTCGACCAAGTGGACCGCGACCAGAATGCAGGCTCCAAGCGACGCCCTTGGTGGTTCCCAAGTGGGGCCCGCCCGGAATATGCCATTTATTTAAGAATTTCAAACTTTGGTTTTCTTTCACAAGGAAGATGCTAAGAAATTACTTCCCATACAAGTCGAAGTCTGAAAATTTTATATATAGAGGGGCTCGAGAAAGTGACATGTATGTCGAGTTTAGGTCCAAAATTCATTTAGATAAATTCTGATAATTCATGGAAAAGGGTAAAAAGTTAAGATTCACTAATTTAATTAGGGTACCAAACCATGGTGAAATTCGGTGAAAATTGGCCTACAATTTTCTTTTGTCATGCACTACCACATATATTTTTGGTGGACCCCACTTTTGTTGTGGAATTTTGAGTTGTAGATCAATCCAAATTGAATTCGAATTAATTGACCACCCAATCCTATTTGCATGTGGATGAAAATTCGTGTGGGGTCGCTACTTGGCTAGAGGCACATTTTAAAATTGCTAACTCCCAAAAGTTATGACACGGGGTGTCGAGCCCTCCCCCTTAAGGAAATCTCGCCCGAGATTAAGAAAGAAGTAGAGGAGGTAATTGCGTAGCTTTGGTTTCAACTAAATCACATATAATGTGTGCAAAGAAATTCTTCGATTCTCAAGTGACTTCCCCTGCGGAGTGATGACTCCACTGAATCTTGAAAAATTTATGTGTGCCTTGCTAGATAACCTGTTGCTTAATATCCACTATTCGACTGGCCGCTCAGAATATGTCAAATGAGATTGCAGCGGTAGTACATCATCCAACACTCGGTCAACGGGTGTTTTGAGACACTTCTTCAGTTGTAAATCATGAAACACATCGCGTACACTAGCGAGAGTGCAAGGCGAATCAAGCTTGTAGGCGATAGGACCACATCTAGCAACAATGGGGTACCAGCCTATGTAGCGCGGTGAGAGCTTGCCTCTCACACCAAACCTTTCCGCACCCTTGGTGGGCGAAACTCGAAGGTACACGAAGTCACCCACTTTAAACTCAAGCAGTCAACGCCTCTTGTCTGCATAACTCTTTTCCTGGATTCGGCGGCCTTTAGGTTTGCTTGAATTTCCAATACTCGCTCCTCAGCTTGCTGCACAAGTGAGGACCAACTGAGTGGAGTACGACATCGGTGACCATAGAGAGCCTCAAACGGTTCCATCTTAATGCTCTCCTGATGGCTATTGTTGTAAGCAAACTCCGCTAATGGCAAACATTCATCTCACTTGTTATCATGATCCGGAAGATAAGCCCTGAACATATCTTCCAATATTTCATTTACCCTTTCTTTCCGCCCATCGGTCTGTGGTTAGTAAGCGGAGCTTCGGATCAATTTCATCCCTAGGGGGCATAAAGTTGTTTCCAGAAACGTCCCACAATTTATGATCCTTGATAAAAAAAATGATCGTCCTTGGCACACCACAGTGAAATTTAGTGAAACGGCCTAGAATTTTCTTTTGTCACGCACTACCACATATATTTTTGGTCTCCACTTTTGTTGTGGAATTTTGAGTTGTAGATCAATCCAAATTTAATTTGAATTAATTGATCACCCAATTCTATTTGCATGTGGATGAAAATTCGTGTGGGTTTGCTACTAGCCCAGAGGCACATCTTAAAATTGTTAACATAATCTGCACATGAAACAAACAGAGCCCCTGTTTTACACCTAATAGTACCAGAAACTTCTATTAAACAAAAGCACTAGTCATAAAAGGGACGATGACAGAATATTTATACTATGAAACAAAGATTGCACATGGCCACAATAAAGTGGGTGCTAAGATCCTTTTCTTATAAAAAACGATTGAGTGGTACACATGTTCATGTCTCCGTCTTTGCATATATGACAGAAGACATCCAGTAGTCCTTTCATTTTTTGGGGGATGGGAGGCCACAGGAACGACAGGTCACTGGCTCACATAATTCGGTGCTACAAACGCTGCTGCTTTTGAGCGACAAAGTCTGTACCGTTTAAGGTCAGGTCACTGGGCATTGTCTAGGTACACCCCATAGGCACCGAATCGGGTGTGGCGGGGCGTATAGGAAGGATAGACTCGGAGTCACTAATTGGCCTAGTGCAAATGGTGATGTGTCCGCTCATGGATCTGAGCTACGGTTCACACTTGATGTTGAGCCAATGTACGAAGGAGTTGTGGGATGAGAAAAACGAAATGCTTGTGCTCAACAGCACACAGCTGCTTGGCTCCTCCTTCGTTCGATATGTGGCAAGCTAAGCCAGTGTTGTCTGCATATCTTGGGAAATCAGTGTAGCTATGGTTGACGTTATGGACATCACAGCAAGTGCTAGGGATGAACGACGGAGGGAGGCCCTTCCGTTGTGAGTGTGGTGGTTTGCTACAATCTATTAAGCAAACTTCAGTGTGCGGCAATTTCATTATACGGATTTGACGGTATTTTTAGAAAATATCGTTTCACAGGAATTTTTCCTCAGTCTATTAAGCAACGTCCAAACAATTCCACGATCAATGATCTAAAGTACTTACATTATAGCATGGAAGCCTTTATTCTATATTCATTGCTACACTAGAGATAGACCAGCAACATGCAAGTAAGGACCTATGGTGGTATTGCAATAAAGCACCACAGTTCGTTAAACAGTAACAAAATGTAAAAGCCAGGAAAACAATAATGTTAACAACATGCCCTTATTTTGTACCCCCCCCCCCCCTACACACTCACCCTCCTCCCCAGGTCACTGCATTGTCCTACCCTGATACAATAGAAGGTTGCTTAGGAAACAGATACTAGGCAAGTCCTGTCAGAACTGCCGTCAATATTCTTTTTGTAACATTTTTTCTCTCTCCTTAAGAGGCTAGATAAGCCTCAATACTAAATATTTTGAATTATGTGAGTAATTTTGACTGCAGCATAGCTTCGATCGATAGTAAATTAACCATGTCAGTGTCTTCAGCTCTATTCAAGGAAGCAGTATTGTCAGGAATGGGCCTCCAAAAGGACCCAAATCGATAGGCATACATGTGAGTTAATGTTGGGTATGAGTTCAGCACCAGCTGCATCTCCAGGAGAAGACGTAATACCAGCCTACGAATTTGTTTGTTTTGGCACCATTACAGAAATTGATGGTCATATTGTTCTAATGGGTAAGAATTTAAGCCTCATTAAAATTATTGTAATTGTAGAAAAGAGATAATGAAATAGTAGTGGAAAGTGTATTCGATTGATCTCTTGGAAGTGTACAATGAGGCATTAAGCCTAGAAAAATTGTTGTCTTAAAATGCAGTAATGACCATGAATTAGCCATAAACATGGTTGTTTCTAAGACCATAGTCAAGGCCCTGACTCTCTTCTTCATGGTCTCTTTGATGGCCTCTTTAATGAGAGCAAATTGTTTGTAACACTCCTCGCTTTTGATCTAATCCATCTAGAAATCAATATGATATTCAAATTTATTCAAGAAAAAACATGTTGAAAAACGGGAATAATACGTTTAGTTATTACTGTGTCATGAACCTAGGAGGTTTAAGGAGTAATCTATGCCTTGATGCTCTCTCCATAAAAGCCCTGTTGGGGCAAACCGAGATAAAGACATATGTTTGTGCCAATCGTCGTCTTATTAAAAAGTTTGTATGAGAAAAACCAGATGGTAAAAACTCATAAGACAGAAGAGTATAACGTGAAGCATTTCATTAGAATCATCATTCAAAGTCTCCCCCTGAAGTTTGCAAGTCTGTGAGCCATCTCACACCAATTCCCTTAACACATTTTTTGAATGTGGAAGTAGGTAGGGATTTTGTGAATAGATCTGTCAGATTATCAAATGATTTTACCTGTAAGATGTTTATCTCTCCATTTTGCTGAAGCTCATGGGGACAAAACAATTTAAGGGTAATATGTTTAGTGACTTGGCACTTCATGTGGCCTGTTTGCATCTATGCGATACATGCAACATTATCTTCATAGATAACGGTAGGTGTTTTTTGAAGAACCAATACCACAAGATTGCTCGATGTGGTTTATCATTCTGCGAAGTCATATGCATTTGTTTGATGCCTCAAATAGAGTGATGATCTTAGAATGATTTATGGAGGTAGCCACTAAAGGTTGTTTAGATGGTTGTTCCTCCATGAAGGAATACAAAAGTTGTCTGTCATTTAGCATTGTGGGGATCAAACATATAACCAGCATCCGTGTATCCAACAAAGGAGGGATCATTAGTCTTTCCAAAGAATAAACCAAGGTCCCTAGTGCCATTCAGGTACCTAGGGATTAGTTTTCCTCCAGTCCAATGACGCTTAGTTGGCGCAGCACTCGTATCTTGCTAATAGATTCATTGTGAAAGCAATGTCAGGCCTCGTGCCACTTGTGAGATACATGAGTGCTCCAATGAGACTGAGATAAGGATATTCTGGTCCTAATATCTCTTCTCCTTCCTGCCTTGGTCGGAAAATGTCCTTTTCTTTTTTGAGAGATCGAACAACCATAGGGGTCTTATTTGGATGAGCTTTGTCCATTCTAAATTTCTGCAATATTTTCTGGATGTGATTGATGTACTAAAATTCCTTAGTGAATGTGCTCTATTTGCAAACTTAAGCAAAATTTAGTTTTATCCAAATCCTTCATCTCAAATTCCATCCTGAGGTGATTACGGGCCTCATCAATATCTTAGGTGTTGTTAGTGATATCAAATCATCTACATATGATGATATTATGCAAAATCTTGTGGAGGATCTTTTGATGAAGACACATTGGCAATCACTATAGTTGGAGTATCCCTTTTCTAGAAGGTACTCACTCAGTCGGTTGTACCATATTATCCCCGACTGTTTAAGACCGTAGAGTGATCTTTTGAGTTTCACATAATACATATTACGATTTGTGTTACCATTCGGTATAGGCATCCCATATGGGACCCTCATATATATGTCCGAATCTAGTGACCCATGTAAATATGCTTCACGACGTCCATCAACTACATAGATAGACGTTTTTGGGTTGTCGGTGAAATTAAACATCAGAACAGTATTCCACTCATGACCGGAGAGTATGTTTCATTGAAATCAGTGTCGGGTCTCTGCATGAACCATTGTGCTACAAGCTTCGCCTTATATCTCATCACCTCATTGTCCTCATTCCACTTCCGCATGAAAATTAAATTATTTTCGCTTCTGCGTGAAAATCCATTTAAAAATCATAGGGAAGGTTTGTGTAGGTGTACGTATTACTGATAAGAATACCTTTCTTTTATTGAGGCAAGCTAACTCTGCTTCAATTGCTTCCTTCCATTTGTTCCGGTGTGAACCCTATTTGCACTCTGCCATGGACTTTGGATATGGATCATTTTGTATGGTTTCGGCAATCGAAGAAGAAGATGTGTCAAAAATTGTAGTCTTACAATCGAATGATTCTCCAAATTCACCATAGTTTATGGAAATTTCATGTACCCCAATTGGTGGCTCGGTATTTCCCAATACGATAACGCCGGGGTGCTCCAATGTCCAATCATATGAAATTGAGTGCACTGTTGATGTGGGTGGTGGATTGTGTGAATCCACTTAATTTGTGCCTCTCAACTAGACGTTGAGTTTCATTTACTGTGTTAGGAGAATATTTTCTCTGTTTCCTCTTCTCCCTTTCTCTGTTGAGTTAGGGAGTTGAATAGTTTTGTTTGGTACCTGTATTCTTTCGGGTACATTCCTTACAGGAATGGATAATTTTGTTAGACTTTGCTGACAGTAAATGAGTCTGGCAAATTGTTTGCAGCAATTTGCAAATCAATTATTCTTTGAACTTGTCGTTCAGATTCTGCGGTATGAGGATCCTCTTTTAGGGAGTCAAAGTAATCCCAATTTATTTTTGGGTATTCAGTGTTGGAAAATGATCTTTCGTTGAAGATACAATCAGCGAACCGAGCTATGAGTAGATCCCATGTAAGAGGTTCTAGGTATTTAATGATTGATAGAGATAAATATCCCACATTGATCCCTATTTTCCTGCGTGGGCCCATTGATATTTGCTTTTGTGGTAAGATTGGTACGTATACTTCACGGGCATGGTCATGCATGTACTCTCCCCCTCCCGCGTCACACAAACAGAATCTGGGTTATTAAAACTCGCGTTTGCGGACCATGACCAGATGCTTTGTTTTGAATTCCATGTGCAAGGTAATGATGTTGTACTAATTGTAGGCTATTGGGAACTACGATCATGGATCATGGCACCACGGCCATACCAATGTCAGGCATGCTGTTTACAACATGCCTCCCACTCCCACCTATTGTGTATTCTCTTTCAAGCAGGTCAGAGTTTATGTTTACATTTTATCTATCTGATGTGCATGCCAATTTAATTAATATATTCGTCTATTGTTTTCTAGTCATATCATTTTCATTGGCATGCTCAATTATTTCTTTGGTTATTTTCGCATTTGCTCTGCTGAAAGAAAAACACAAACACAATACAAGATATCACAGAAGGCATATACATCGCATAACAAATAATTTTATGCATTACTTAGAAGTTGCTCACTTAGGCATGTATGTATCTAAACCACACACTTTTAATAAATATTTTTTTAGAAGGGAAGGGACTAGACAAAGATGTGAGTTCGTTAAGGCATACATAAATCGGTAAATGTCAATGACTATTGTCCTTTTGGATGGGAGTATCTGTAGAATGCTTGTCTGAGTTTGGTTTCTAACGTTTGGACATGTAGTGATGAGCTGATATCTTTATTTATTCACATAAATACCTGTAAATAATGAAAGATAATACCCTAATAGATGATGGCAACACTACTACAAAAACGGCCTTCGCTATCATCTTGCATTTTCCAGTAATAACGGGCACTAAAAAACCCGTTATTACAGTGCGTGATTGCTAACGTCATTATGGGGTCCGTTATTACAGGGCATACTATAATAACAGGCACGAGTGATGTCAGCGACGTCCGATAATAAAAATGCACAGTAATAACGGGCTGCTGACGTCATCATGCGTCCGATATTAAAAATATCCACTATAATATCGGGCATCATTACATCAGCATCAGGTTATCGGGCATCATTACATCAGCATCAGGTGCGATATTACAAGTCTTCTACAGCCCAATGTTAGCCCAATTAACATCTTGGCCCGGCCATACAACACAGTGGCTATAAAAAACTGAAACCCTAGCAAACCCACTCGTCCTCTCTCTCTCTCTCTCTCTTCTCCAGCGCGTGCCGCCACTCTCCCGACCGCGCGCACCTCCCGGTCGACGCGCCCCTCCTGGGCGGCGCACCCCTCCCGGCTGACGCATCCCTCCCGGGCGGCACACCCCGACCGACCGGCGTTCCCCTCCTCGGCCGGCGAGCCCCTCCGGCTCCTACCGGTCGCGGCGCCTCCCGGGCCGGCGAGCCCCGCCCCGGCTCCTTCCCGTCGTTGCGCATCCCCGCCCTGCCGCCTCTCGGGCCGGCGTCCCTCCTCCGGGCGCCACTCCCTCACCGGCGCCCCTCCTCCATGACCGCCTCCTCACCGGTCGGCCCCAGCACCCCTACCGCAGCTGCTTCCTCGGTCGGATCGGGCTCCTCCCTACGCCGGCCCCCTCGCCACGGCCAGATCCGGCGAGGAGCGGCCGGATCCGGCTGCTCCATGCACGACCCCCTCCCCACGACCAGATCCGGCGAACAGGAGGCCTCGCGGCGACGGTCCGGCGACCCCGAGGCCTGGCGGCGGCGGATCTAGTGACCGCGACCGGGCCTGGCGGCGGGCCTGGTGGCTGGGCCTAGCGCCGGGCTAGGTCCGGGCTCGGTCCGCCGCCACGTGTCTTTTTTTATTTGTTTATGAATCACTATAATAACGGGCGGTGTGGCCGATATTGGATGGAGCGTTCTTGTAATAACGTTTACGTAATATCGGACGAACTGCCCGATATTACTGGGCTTTTTGCCCGTTATTACAGGGTTAATCTGTACTAGAGCAAGATGCCAAGGCACCTTTCTTGATGCATATGTATGAATCTCATGAACAATAATGACTTTAATCAGTTTATTCATCGAAGGTCCTGGTATTTGATGTATCTAGTAGCTGGAGTCGAAGTGCCGCAAAGTGTTGCAAATGGGAAGATAAATAATAGGCCGATGAGAGATTACTCAAAAAAGTAATATGTTACGTGTTCCATCTAGTAAATAACACGGACAATATGTAGAGACCATAGCATATGTCTTGACTGATCCATGGATGTAGGTAGCAGAATGGACAGCAAAGGAGACATCATAGGATCCGAAGGGGTATTTATCTAACCAAAGAACAGGAAAAGCTCAGGAGAACAATTTTAAACCACATACCAAGAATTTCGCAGGACTTTGTATAATTATAGACATGAACAAACATTGTTTTTTATTACTCTTCAGGAGTGCATGAATTATTAGCAGTGAAAGAATAAAAGAATTATCAACACATGAATATAAGTGAAATGGAGTTTTTAAGAGTTCAGAGAAAACCTCGAACTAATGAAATTGATGGAGTTGTGAAATGTTTTATCTGTTGGAGCTAGTTTGCTACGGCCTCCTCACGCATTTACGTGTATTAAGCAGCTCCCCACGTGTCCTCACTCGTTGTCTAGTTCTTCCCTTCCTCCTGCTGTTCCTGTCCCCTCTCTCTCATTCTCTTATAAACCTGACCAAAAATCGGTTCAATTCCTTCTAGTGCTCGCTGCAGAGGCCCATCGTTCAGTATAATATTATCCTTTTCATAGCATAAAGCTGTTGTACCCTTATCCCTTGAGAAAGTGACTAAGTAATTGTTTGCAGCGAGCTCGAGCACTAGAGCGAGCTGGGTTCAATGTACAATCGAACATCTATAGTCCAGATTATATAACCTGTATAGGAAACAAACAAGACCTTAGTGTACACCTACCACCACCAGAAACTTCTACTCAACAAAAACACCAAAAATAAAACGGACGATGACTAAGTATTTATATTAGGTAACAAGGATTGAGCAGCTTCAATAAAGTGGGGCTATGGTCCTCTACCTATAAAAATGATTGAGAGGCACGTTGCTCGGGTCTCCATCTTTGCAGATATGACAGAAGTCATTCATTGGTTCTTCTATTTTAATTTCTGGGGATGGGAGGTCACAGGAACGACGAGTCGCAGGCTCACATATTTTGTTGCTGCAAAGGCTGTGTGGTCTCGACAAAATCTGCACTGGCGAATGCTAGCTTGCTGGGTGTTGTCTCAATGTACCTCAACGGTCTATGATCTGATGCTCCATGGCACATGGGAAGGATTAACTCATAGTCAGCACCTACCCTGGAATACATGGCGATGCGGCCACATACAGGCCCCACCTCACAGGTGACAGCAAAACAAGTTCTCGTGGAGCAAAGAACTAAGCGGGACAGGATGCTTGTAGTCCACAACAGCGGTTGCTCAGCCCTTTGCTGTCCAGTGTGTGGCGAGCTCAGCCCGGGGCGCCTGCATAGCTGTGGGAAATCAGCACAGCGAAGGTCAATGATACAAAGCACATCAAGAGCCAAGGATAAACAAAGGGAGGCACGGCGTCTTTTGCGTGTATTAATCAGCCCCGATCACTATAACAAAATCACACAATAGCCACGGGATGAAAAATACAACAAAGACGACACAAATGTGGACCATGGCTATAGATGGAGTCTCACCCCATGCCTAACCCTAACACCCCATGCCTCCTCCCTTACAAACACCCCATGCCTCCTCCCTTACACCGCCTCCTCTCTCAATCTCTCTCCTACACCTCCTCTCTCCCGCACCTCCTCCGTAATGGCGGCGGCGAAGCACGGCTTCCTGTCCCCTTCCACCACGACGACTCTCTTCCTCCACGACGGCGGCAACAACGCGCGGGGTCCCCTTCCACCATGATGACCTCCCTTCCTCCACAACGGCGGCGGCTACGACAACCTCCGAGGGCGGCGTGGGCCGGCCTCCTCCCTCACACCGCCATCCTCTCCTCCGAGTCGGCGCACCCCTTCCTCCACGATGACGATGGCAGGCTCCGATGGAGGCACGGGCTGGCCTCCTCCCTCGGGCACAGAGGATCTTGCCCGAGCACGGCAGATCTGGCTGCTCCCTCGGGCGCGGGTCCTTCCTTCCTCCATGACGGCAGCGGTGGTCTCCGAGGGCGGCACGGTGGATCCGCCCCGAGCGTGGATCTGGTGGCTCCCTCGGGCGCGGGTCCCTCCTTCGTCCACGACGGCAGCGGCGGTCTCCGAGGGCGGCGCGACGGATCCGCCCTAAGCGAGGATCTGGCGGCTCCCTTGGGCGCGAGTCTCCCTTCCTGCACGACGGCGACGGTGGCCTCGAGGGGCCGCGCGGGCCGACCTCCTGCGGCGGCGGACGGCGACCAGAATCCGCATGTCCGGCAGAGAGTGGGCCCCGTGGTCCCACTTTTTTTGTTATACTATTCGGATTGTAGCCACGGTTGATAAGTTTTGCGTGGCTATAGTGAACGCACAATAGCCTCGGCTATAGGCCCCTTTCAACCGTGTCTATAGTACATGTTTGCTATAGTGCATGCGTCCCCGCTCATGGTCTATGTTATTCCCTTCCTCCTGCTGTTTCTATCCTCCCTCTCTCTTCTCCTTCTCTAAAATACCTAACTTGAAGTCGGATCAACACATTCTAGTGCTCGCTGCAGAGGTTAAACGTGCAGTTTAACCATATCCTTTTGATAGCATAAAGCTGTTGTGCTAATAGTAATGCTCAGAATAAAATCTGAACTGTTTTTTTTGTTGTCACCCATGGTTTTTTCAGGCGTATCTTAAGCATGGTTTGCCTACATCATGAGATAAACTTCTTGTGACCACATGTTTTAAACGTTGTTCTGGCTTCAGTGAACGTCAGTAGCACAGTTCAGACCACCGACCGAACATCTCATCGTGATGAACTCTCCGGACAGCAAGAAGGTACATAGGCAGAATTAAGTAGCGTTTACAAGAAATTGTTGACAGAGACCAAGTGTGATGTGCTGCTGTTACTGCGCTCGTACTTCCACTGTAGGAGCTTGGGGTGTGGAGGTTTTCCAGGAGTCATCGGTGCGACTGGTGTACGGGCTGCTTGCTCTACTCTTGTTGAACAACTGTTGTGTGCATGCTTTCGTGATGCAGGTGAAGGAAGGTGGTGTGTGATGTGTAAATTTGTGTAGTGTATATTATATTAAACCAGTTTTGTATAGCTCGGAGAATATAATGTTAATCTTTTCAGAATATTTTCTTGGCAAAAAGGTAAGAAAGATTTGACACTAACTTTACTTAATTGGCTATTGTATGAATTCGTTTGAAGACCTCTAAAAAAAACATTAGTTTTCTAAAATAGTTTAGGGAATTGTTGTTTTCTAACATCTAAAATTAATAGTCCGAATATCAATAACCTGGACTGCTAAACAATTCCATCTGGATTCATTTTACACCTACCACAACCAGAAACATCTCCATAACAAAAACACATAATATGAAACAGATGACGACTGAGTATTTATATTACGTAACAAGGATTGAGCAGCTTCAATAAAGTGGGTCTAAGGTTCTCTTCCTATAAAAATGATTGAGAGGCACATTAGCTCGGGTCTCCATCTTTGCATATATGACAGAAGTCATTCATTGGTTCTTCTATTTTTTGGGAATGGGAGGTCACAGGAACGACAAGTCGGGTCACATAATTTGGTGCTGCAAAGGCTGTCTGGTCTCGAGCACCACAGTCTGCACTGGTGAATGCTAGCTCGCTAGTTATTGTCTCAACGTACCTCACCGGTCCGTGACCTGGTGCTCCATGTCACCAGAGTAAGGATCTACCCTAGAGTGCAAGGGGATGCGGCCAGATACAGGCCCCAACTACGGTTCACAGGTGATAGAAAAACAAGTTCGAGAGTAACAAAGAGCTGCGTGGGACCGGATGCTTCTAGTCCACAACAGCGCCTGCTCAGCCCTTCTTTGTCCAGTGTGGCGAGCTCAGCTTGGGCCGTCTGCATAGCTTGGGAAATCAGCACAGTGAAGGTCAATGACATACAGAGCACAACAAGAGCCCAGGATGGACACGGGAGGCAGGGCGTTGGGCAGCCAGTGCGGGGCACACCTTGTCAATGGTCAGTAAGCCGGCGCTGTCATACGCCGCAAACGGTCCGGTAAAAACTTTTCCTCTTTCCTGATTCTTTTTGCCGGTGTCGCAATTTCAGTATACAAATTTGAAGATACTTTTAGAAAATATGGCATCACAGGATTTTTTTCATTGTATTAAACACCGTCCAAATGATTCAAAGATTAATATGGTGGCATGGAAGCCTGAAGAACAATTATCAAATTATTGTTAATGACCGTGCTTATATCCATATTCGTGCGGTACACTATAGATTTACAAGCGCCATCCAAGTAACCATGCGTATATCCATATCTATGGAAACAAAGTAACACCGTTCATAAAAAAGTAACAAAGTGTAAAAGCAAGCAAAAAATAATGTTAACCACATGCACAAAACTTTCTGTGGTCAGCCTCAAAAAAAGAAAAACTTGCTGCATTCGCGTCATATTTTGTAGGAATAACCATTGGTCTAGAGAAAAGATCACCAGCCAAATGCTGTCACCATGCTGTCAATATTTTTTCATGTGGCATTTCTTTTTATGTTCTAAGAAGCTAGATAAGCCTGATAGTGAATATTTTGTATTCTTTGACTAACGTTGACTGAAGCACAGCGTCGATAGTAATTTTGTAAATTACCAACAACGGTATGTTTAGTTCCATTCAACGAAGTGGTATGCTCACTAATGGGCCTCTAGGAGGACAGGGATCGCCATGGCTTAAACTTTTCTGCGTGTCCACCTGTTATAAACGTTCCTATGGCTTCAGTGAACGTCGGTGGAACGGTTCTGACCACCGAACATCTCATCCTAATATGCAGCAGGCCATAAGGTACGTAGGCAGGATTAACTACAGAGTACAACAAACTGCTGACAGAACCAGTGTGATGCGCTGCTGTTGGTGCGCTCGTTCTTGCACTGCTGGAGCTTGCCAAGAGTACCTGCAGCCATCGGTGTGCGTAGCGCCATACCACGCCGGGTTCTGCTATCTCTCGCGACTGGTGTACGGGCTTGCTCTGCTCCTGCTGAGCAGCTGTTCTGTGCATGCATTCGTGTTACAGGTGCAGGAAGGTGGTGTCTGAAGTGCTGTAGTGTAAATTATAGTGTAGCATAGTTCTATTGCTGGGAGAATATAATGTTAATCACCCTATTCGGCTGGCATGTTATTTGGCTGATGCTGGCTTACAGCCAGCAGCAGCAGCCCTTTAGCTGTAAATATCTCCAGCCCGACAGGCTCAATATTTTCGCAATATTTTCATAGAAAAATATTGCATGAATCATTTGGCACTAATTTATTAAATTTCCTATTGTATGATTTTTTAAGGCCTCTAAGAAACAATACTATTCTAAAATAGTTTAGGAAATTGCTGTCTCCTCACATCTAAAACGAATAATCCGAATATCAATATCCTGGATTGCCAAATAATTCCATATGGATTTGTTATACAATCTGACATCTATTTTCCATATTATATCTGTAGAGGAAATAAACAGGACCTCAACTATAACCCCTGATTTTGCCTGGCAGGAATCATGCCACCCACAAGAGTTAAAATCTCACTAACCAATTAATTGAAGTAATGCAAGTATTGATGGCTTGAAGTGGTACTCCACACAATCAGTGGTCCACAAGCGCAGCATAAAAACAGCACTTGTAATTTTTTTTGGCTACTCTACTGTATACCTACCACTACAAATGAAGCTTCTAGTTTGTGAATTTTTGTCCATGGAAAAAGAATAAGAAAATCCACCGTGCCCACCACGAAAGTGCTAAACGTCAAAGGGGTCACTGTTGTGAATATATACACTGAGACAGATTGGGATGGCTGAGCCTCCTAGCAGCCCTCATTTGCATAACATGAGTTTTTATATTTCTTTGGCTTTTGAGGATGGGAAGCTAAAAGAATCGATAGCCATCGTCTATGCTTTACATACATCAACTTACACGAAAAAGGAAGGTACAACGATACAGTCCGGTCCACACAGGTTGAACATGTTGTCTTTCCTTTCATTTGGCTATTTAGAACCGAGTGCGCTTGGTTGTCACTGACGGTGCAATAAATGATTGTGTATAGGGTGAATCTTTGTTTTCTCTATGCATCATATACCTTCACCCCTTGTTCTCATAATGTTTTCATGTCTTCCATCAACGGTTCAGGAAAGAAATGCAGCAAAGATACTTCCTCTTGTGGCACAACTATGAAGGATATTGTATATGAAGCAAAGCACATGGCCAAGTATTGTGTGGCTTTCTCATCTCACCGGAAGGATTCATTCCATCTGTACTTAAGGCCATTATTACATTCCTTCTTTCTAGAGCAAAAACACGATGGTTAATGTCGAAGTTGTTCCACTGTCGAGCGTCAGCAGGGTGACGAATCATCCCATACTTCTTGCACCCATCAAAATGATTGTGCCATCGATCGATTATCGGAAGCTACCACATCACAAGGGCTGGCACTTTTCTGTCATTGACTTCTTTCTCCACTGTCCAGTCTTTATTCCTTCACCTTCATCATTAGTTTTGTACCAACGGGCATTGTATGTGGGACATATCGTCTTATTGGCATGAGCATTGCGGTACAATATGTAGTGGTTCGTACAAGCGTGTATTTTTCATACACCTAGTGTCAACAGTGATAATTTTGTTTTTGCATGGCATGTGTGGGTGGTCAAAGAGTCAGGTTTCGGCAATAATTTTGCTAAGTGTTGCAAAAGCTCATTGAAGCTTGTGTCTAACCACCCATGCTTTACCTTAAGAGTGACAAGTTCTAGCGTTGTCCGCAAGGCCGTGCAATCCTGATCACAGCCTTCGCATTGCTCGTACAGAAGTTCCTTCGATGTCTTCTTGAACTCACCAAAGTTATCCAAATTTTCTTTGTCGTCCTCCATCGTGTTATCATGACCAATGGATCCTACCACCATCAAAACCATCTCTTTCATAGTCTACATGAAAATCATCATTGTGTCATCTTCCGGTTGTTGCATTTTCTCTGTTATAACATTCTGCACTTAACTGCTCGGTGTTCGTTCTACATTTATCACTCGCTCGTTGCTACCGTCTGCATGTGTTTGCGTTTTGCCATGTTTGCTCCAGATATGGTTTTTCTTAACAAATCTATTCTTCAACAAGTGCTCACGGATTGTCTCAGGTATAGCATATATAAACAAGTTCTTGCACCTTGAACAAGGACAATAGATATGTTTTGTACCCCTCCTTTCAGCGTGTTGATTAGCTTCTTTAACAAATGCAACAAACTTTTTGAAATAGATCAGAACAATTCCTCCCGCACCATCGTACATCTAAGGTATTTCTTTTTCTATATATTACATAAATAAACGGAGTGAAATTCTACCCAAAGAAAATAAATAACAATAACCTAGGTACAAGTATTAATTTGGATATATAAGAAAAAACAATTATAACATAGGCAAAATAGGATTATAATTTAGGTAAAAAATAATCACAATCTAGCAATTTCTTAATTTTCCACACCTTAGCCCTCTCCCTCCTCTCAAATACATGGTCTAGATCAAAAAATAGATCTTTACAATTTCACTATGTAAAGAACAAAGTAAAACCATGAGACTTAAAGAGATGGCAAAAATAAGTTGGCTATAGACAATACATTATAATTTTCATCTTTATTGTGCAACATTTCAGTAAAAAAAAAAGAACTCCAAACCCTAGAAAACTTTAGCTATCAAATATGGGAGGAAACGACTTCTAAACATAAAAAATAATATGGATTTACCTCCTAGAACAAATTCCTTAAAAATACAGATTCAAAATCTTCTCCCTTGTTGTTTGGATTTTTCCGATCGACGTACGGACAGGAGCTTCGATAAGCGCGCCGCATAGAGAAGTTGTCGGGAGGAAGGAGGTGAGCTGCGTCTTATATACATGACTCTTGTAATAACAGGCTGGCTGATGTCACTTGTCGAACGATATTACAATGGTCGTTACAATGGATTTCTGTAATAAAAGTCATCGGTGACATCAACCCTGCCCGCTATTACAGTGCCCTTATATAATAACGGGCCGCCGTGATGTCACTGGCGGCAGATATTACTGGGGGCCGCTCCACTGTAGTATCGCCACTCCTGGTGACGTCACTGGTGCCCGTTATTACAATGACCACTATAATATCGCTCCATCATGGTGACATCATGTTCGGCACACTATAATAACGGGTATAGTAATGCTCGTTATTACTAGAAAAACAAAGCGCTATCTATGGTCATTATTGTAGTAGTGAATGTGTCCTTCAAAATAAAGAACAGAATGAATAAAAGCCCATGAGCTTTGAGATAAAAGGAAGGAGAGAACAGTGAGACAGAAAATCGTAGTATCCATCAGCACCAACTTGCCGAGCACTGGATACAAATATGGCACTGAAACTTGATTAAATATTTTGCATTGTAGTGCAAGGACATGTTGAAGATGTTGCATGTCAAGCTTGATTCTTTTCTATCTTGACTAGTGGTGCCATTTCGCATTGGCGTTAAACATTAGACGGCGAAAATATGGGCATATGTCCTAGAATGGAGTGATCAACAATCCTCTTCACATCTGATCGATACTAACAATTATGAAACGATGGGATTAGAAAAGTCACAACGAGCCGATTGCATAACATTGTTTGTTTCCTTGCAAGTACCGATGAATTATTACTAGAATGGCAACAAGAACTAGCATTTTCAAAATGTGAAAGGAGATGACCAAGAATAATACATATATAACAACATGTATTCAATAGAATAACTTTTCATTCATAGGCTACTGATGTGAAAGATACCTAGTTATGTATATGGTATACGATGAAGAATTGATGAGCTTAAAGTGTTATTGGTGACATTGTACTACTCCCTTCGAAAATTATTTTTGTCATTGACATTTTCGTTACATTTGACCATTTGTCATTTAAAAAAATCAAATATTATATATTTTCAGAATGTTTTTTTATTACTAAGAAACTTGAAACAAGTTTTTTTATTTAACAAATATTTTGAATAAGACAAAAGTTCAAACATAACAAAAAAGTGCACAGCAATAATTTTTTAACAGAGATAATATTAAAAATCTATTCTCAGAATTTTTGTTGTTAAGGACTAGAAATTACTACATTAGTCTGCGAAAAAACATTCACCATTACCATTGTGAAAGATAATTAGGGTAAAGTACATCTGTATATATCATAAAACATAACCATCATTGTATAATTTTTTACCATTTCAAATGAAATAATCCAAGGATTATAGTTACTATAAATAATAGAATTAAAAAAGTTAACCAGACACGTAACATGTTACACTATTTTTTATAGTTATACGGATAATACTAGCCATATTAACATATACACTAAACCGCAATTTGGAAGCAAGAAAGAAACACTAAAAATGATTAAAGTAGCGCAGGCAACGATCAATTACATTCCATGCATAAATTTATTTAAATACATATTTTTAAAATGGAAGTAGAAGAATATTATTGTTTTCCAATACAAGATTAAAAAGTTGCATAACTTTCTAAAATTGATTAAGATTAAACAGTAGAAATGTATTTTAACTTGCATAACTTTCTAAAATTGATTAAGATAGTCGAATTAATCTTTTATGATGAATCTATTTATCAGTGAAAGTTGAATTTTTAATTAATACAGGTAAAAAGTAGGATTCAAATATAATATAATATAATTATTTTTCCAATGCAATAGCAGGATTAGCCACGCAAATGTGTGGGTTGGTTCGACTAGTTTTATCTGTAACGTAGTTCATATTCTGCCCCTACGTTTGCTTGGCAGGAATCATGCCACCCGTAGGAGTTAAAAATCCCAGTAACCAATTAATGTCTAAATAACAGTAATATTGATGGCTTGATAGTGATACACCACAATAAGTGGTCCACAAGCGCAGCAGAAAACAGCCCTTGTAATTTTCTGTTTGCTACTCTGTTGTATATACCTACCACTACACATGAAACTTATACTTTGTGAAATTTATGTCTATGGGAAAAGAACAAGAAAATCCACCGTATGAAAGCGCTAAAGGTAAACGAGTCACAGTTGTGAATCTATAAACAGAGACGGATTTGGATGGCTGATCCCGTAGCCTCCAAGCAGCTCCTCACTTGCATAGCATGAGATTTTTTTTATTTCTTTGACTTTTGGGGATGGGAGGCCAGAGGAATCGTGGTGCAGTCTCGCTTGTTACCTGGGGTTGGTCATCACTTCCAACCAGTTTCGCAAGATCTATACCTCGCTGGAGCCGGAAGAAAGCTCTAGGAGAGATGGCATTGCTCTTGGTGACGCGCAAGGCACAGATCGGTACCAGTTCTAGTCCACAAGCAACAGAGGACGGCCTCGCGGACGCAAGGGCAATTTGTGACCGCCGGCACGGCGCCATGTTTGCAAGGTGGGCGTCCATCACGTCATGTCTGGCAAGCTCGGCCCTCGATGCCTGCTTAGATGAAGCACATCCATGGATGGGTCATGGACCTTGCGTGGTTGGTTGTACCGCACGCTGGGTGGTAGCGTCTGCACCATGGCACCATCGTAGCCTATACAATTGTACTCATTATTGGCCTTCTTCATGAGGATCATCTCTTAGGGAATTCAAAACAATACTCAGAACCCAACAAATAATTAGTGAACAAAAATTATTTGCAAGAAAAGCAAAAGAGCTAACCGGGATGTTCTCGAGCACATTGAAAATAAATTATTACAGGGAAATAGCTTCCCCTTTTCTGTGGATATTGTATCTTTGGCAAATTAGCTTCGAAGCCCTGGTATTATTCTTCCATTGACAATATCCTCCCATGCGTTTGGAATCCAGATACATAGTGCCATGGAGTGCAATGAATACACAGCGAACTTGGGTGGCAACTCCACAAGAAAATAGCAATATTGAACAATGTTAAGTTGTATCCAAGTTTAGTTGAACTGAACATTCTTCTGTTAAATCCTGTCAGGAACAAACAATTCGGTGTTTTTTCTTAATTGGAGACAATTCTGAGTGTGCCACGGATTTAATAATCTTGTTGATTTTGATCTTCAGATATGCTATTTGATCTGTAGTATAATGCATATTCGACCTCTGCGTTTGCTTGGAACTAATCATGCCACCCGTAAGAGTTGAACATCCCATCCTATTAATGTTGAATAATGCAAATATTGATGGATGGACAGTGATTCACCACAAGTGGTCAACAAGCGCAGCAGGAAAACAGCACTCGTAATTTTTGCTACGTGTTATACCTACCACAACACGAAACTTTTACACCCAATATGCCCACGCCATGAAAGCACTATATGTTAATGGGGTCACAATTGTGAGTATATATAATCTGTGACAGATCGGGATGGTCGACATCGTAGCCTCCCAGCACCTCGTCATTTGCATAACACGAGTTTCTTTTTTTTTTTGTATTTCTTTGACTTTTAGGGATGGGAAGCAAGAGGAATCGAGGTACAGGCTCGCTTGCGACCTGGGAATGGTGATGATGGATAGCGTGTTAGGCAAGATTTTTACCCCACCAGAGCCGGAAGCAAGCTCTAGCAGCTCGTCGTTTTGCATGCTACAGTACATGTCAAGTGTGTGCTCGCAGGCAGCAGCGCTGGTGTCGATCATTTTGGTGTGTCAAGCCACAGATTAATTCCAGCTCCAGGCAACAGCGGGCGTACTCGACGTTGCAAGGGAGATTTGTGGCCTCTGGCGTTGCTCGGCGCCCGGTCATCTCAGATCCGGCAAGCTTGACCTCTCTGTTTGGCCTAGAAGTGGCAAGTTCGATTCTGGACAGGCATAGAGCCAATGGGCCAAAATATACTACTACACAACTGACATGGCATATCCAACTTATTTGTCACAACTGGAAGCGACACAACATTGATACGTGTTCAAGAGGCCTGCTGTTGCTATGAAAGCCTGTTTCTAGAGGTGGAGCTCTTAGGTATATATGAAATAAACTTATGGACCTCTATAAACACAGATGAACATTTTAATTACTGTTGGGAATAAAATAGAAATTTTACTAGGATAAAGTGTTTTGCCACATGTAAAAATAAAATATAGATCTATCTAATTTACGCAACATTGCTACAGTTGTTAATTATGCTACTGAGTACTAGTCAGATGTTAATGAAGTGGAAATTTCATTTAACATTGCTACTATAATTCATATTAATCAAAGCACGGTACCATGTTTTGTTAGCTTTGTGCCTTCTTTATATGGATGCATTTGATTTATTATCAGTTAACCTATTATGATCTATGCCTATTGGTCCTTCCATAACAAAACGAAACAGATATAAGCCTATGGATGCATTTCTCTTAATTTATTATCAGTTAACCTATTATGTTTTGTTAGCTAGGTATGGTTCTTCCATATTGGTCCTTGCAAAACGAAACAGATATAAGCACAGACTGTAAAAGGGGTCAGAACTGTGAATATATAATCTGAGACAGATTGGGAAACTCAAGGATATAGCCATCCAGCAGCTACCCATTTGCATAACATGAGCCATAATTTGGTTCTTTGATTTTTTTAGGGATGGGAGGCTAGGGGAATCCAGGTACATGCTCACTATTTTTGATGGTGAAGAAGCCACTCAGCTTCACCGGACTGTGCCCGCGAACTGGCAATATTTACATGGCTAGCCCACTGCGCAGCACGATCACCCGGCTGGCTTCACACATCAAACTCTTGCAGCTCGGCTAGCGTGCTATGGCATAAAAGGAAGCTGGGCTCGCAGATGAGACTGGGGTCTTTGTGGCCGGTGGTAGCGCAAGTGGGTTGCTCAGGGTCGCATCGTCTCTTGTATTCCATCACTAGTCACTGGTTGACCGGGACTTGGATGATTGGGCCCGGCCATCTGCTGCGATGTAGTTGCCGGCTGGGAAGGTGTCAGATGGAGGGTGGAGAGCTGGTAATGCTGTAACGACCCGATTTTCACCGGATAGTGAAAACCGTGCCTTGTATCTCTATGTCACTCCCAGGAGTGTGACACGTACATCCAATACAGTTATCATCATAAAAACCATAAGATAGAGTAAATGCAAGGCAAGATAATAGAATCTCCAAAGTACATCATCATAACTCAATGCTCAAATCTCATGGATACAAAACACGCGGCACGCAGGCCAGCGAGAGAACATGAAGGAAACTAGCGGAAGCGTCTCACATGTAGATCGGCGGTGAAGACCCAAAGCCCACAAGCACTCGTGTGTAGGCGAGAACGTCACTCCTCTCCGGTAGCTCCGTCGGTCGGCTCGGCGGGATCCTCCGGATCGGCGTCCGAAAAACAAAGTGGGGAAGCCGTGAGTACAACATGTACTCAACAAGCCGCAACTACCTAGCAACAATGTATGCATGTTGGGAGTATTCAAGGAAAGGCAAGGGCTAGCACCTAAAGCAATTAATCCTCAAGTCTATGTGATTCACATTTTATTATTAGTCAAATTTTATAAGTGGCCTTGCAGGAAACAACACAATCCTGCAAGGGTCAATATTTTATGTCCAGCACACCTCCACTGGACCACGGCTCGAAGCCGGAAGTAAAACCTATCGGAGGGGAGAAGTAGTAAATGCTAATCAAGCGTGTCGCTCAATGGTGTTGCCCCCTTACCCGAGGGCTAGGCTATACGTATAGATTATATATCTCTGCGAGAGAGTGAGCAAGCTGTACCCACGTGAAGAGGTACTATAACTACAGCCACCGTCGTGGCTAAAGCACAGCAACACTCACAAGATCAATAAACAAAGCATCGGCGGCGGGCGCCGTCCCTCGAGTCCGGGATCCCCAACCACAACGCAGAAAAGGGTCCTGAAGGTGTGAAAGGTCTACCACGGGCCGGGTGGGATATCCTCTACTCATGGGTCGAGACAAAAGCTCCAAAAACCCACTAACACTAACTCTACACCACGGCGGGCCCACCGGTCCTCCGCTAAGCGTCTCAATCCAACTCGCCCATACGGGTCACGTGGTAAGCTAGTATACCAAAGAGCGAGCAACCAGGAACCGGTCCTTATGCTGCCGGGGCGAGTTACCATCCCTCTCCTCAAAACAACGGTCTCAACACGGTGCCACCACAACAGGGGCCCCATAACCTAAGGCCCCTACACAAGCTGCGCCCGCAACAAGCGCTCTCCAAACAGAGACTCCCCAAAAGTCTCCCAGCACCTAACCACCTACACTCGCCCCGGAAAAGTCCTACGGGGTATCTAGTACAGAAACTCGACACCTAAGAAACACCTACAATTTATTTTACACAAAAACATGTATAGTCATCATGGGGTTCAATTAAGCAACTAAGCAGATTCTAAGCATGCGGGTAACGGTAGAACAACCTATGGCAACAGTGGCAAAGATGGCATAGTATGGCATAGGTAAACTACAAGTGCAAGTAACCATTAATCATGCATGGATCAATTTAATGCAATTGCTAAATAGAAGCAAGAGTGGTCAAGGATTGCGGCTTGCCTGCGAAACGCTGGTCCCAGGCCGGGTCGGGGTACTCGTACGGCTGCTCTGGCGGGAACTCCTCAAACTGCGGCTCGGGCGGAAACTCCTCGTAGCTCTCGCGCGGACGGAACGTACGAAACGGGTTAGGCACGCAAAACGAGAAGAGTACGAGAGCAACGAAACGGACGACGGAATTTACGACACTAGAACATAGCTAACAACTACACTAACGCGTAGATCTCGTCGCTACGAATCCAACGCAACCAACCGCGTATTTTTCCGACGCTCCAAGTAAAAGATATGAATTTCCAAAGATTAACAAATTATGAAAATTCAGAAAAATCCAATTAAAAGGAAAAGGAATATTCCCTGGAATATCCTTCGCCACGTAAGCGCCACGTCAACTCCACGTAGATGCCACGTTGGTTAACAACTCTACAGGTCAGCACCACGTGGCAGTTCTTCCGCCACGTGGTTGCCACGCGGCTGCCACGCAGGCCGACACACCAGCGCCACGTTGGTAGAAATTCCGCCACGGTGGCGCCACGTCGGCAGAAAAAGTGCCACGTCGGCGACCACGCCAGCACCACCGGAGTGGGCGGCGCCGCCACAACAGATGGCTCGTGCTTGCCGGAATCGAGGCGTGGCGGCGCTACGGCTCGCCGGCGGCCGAACGGCGACCACCACGGAGTTCGCCACGCCCCTGCGCACTCGCCAAAACCCATCGCGAGGACCAGCTCGCCGGGAGGCGGCGGCGCGAGCTCGCCGGAGCCGAGCTCCGCGGCGGCGCAGAAGGGGAAGTCCCCTGGACTCTAACGCAACACAAACCAAAACCCCCAAACGATCACGCGTGCTCGCCCGAGGGCTCCGCACGAGTTGGCGGTGTGCACGGGCCACCGGAGGGCTGCCGGCGGCGAGCTCCGCGGCGGCGGGAGCACGAGCTCGAAGCGGACCACGGTCGGAGCCCTAGCTGCCCAATCTACCTAGCGCGCAAGCACCTACGGTCGACGGCGAAGCTCCGCAGCTATTCAAGCGAGCATGAGCTCGACGGGAACCTCGAGCTTACCGGCGCCCATGGCGCTCGGTGACCGGACCACGGCGGGAACCCGCATATCGGGGCTAATCCCGAGGGAGAAGAAGGGGGATCGGTGCATGGACTCACCGGGATCCTTGCGCGGTTCACGAGGCGAGGCGGAGGAGGGTTAACGGCACCGTGCGACGAAAAGGGCGACGGCGGCGGACGACGACGGCCTTGGCCCGGGTGGTGATCGCGCCCGGTGGCGTTCCGCCGCTGCAAGGGGACGACAGGGTCGCGCTCGGCGCCAAGAGGGAGCGCGTGCGAAGAGGATTCTAGGACGGAGGTCGAGCTTGCGGGGGACTCACCGTCGACGACGAGCGGCGGCGGGGAAAGAATTGGCCGCGAACTTCCCTCGCCCCATTCGTGCTCCACCTGCGACGAATCGGGAAACCGTTAGCACCACGGGGAAGGGCGGCGGAAGAAGATCCCATTTGTGGCGGCGATGCTCACCTGCGTGGCGGGTCACACCGGCGGTGAGGCGAGCAGGGAGACGGCGGCGTCTAGGGTTTGGGCGGCGCAGGGTTTAAATGGGGAAGAGGGAGCTCACAGGGGCGGCAAGGAGCTCGCTAGAAGCCGGAGGACTTGCTGCGCGCGGGGCCGGGTGACGCGAGGGCGGCGCAAAACGACGGCCGTCCGACGTGGCTTCGCTTCACGGGTGTGCGCGCGTACGGGCGCCAGGAAGAAGAAAAACAGGAGCTCGGGCTGGTTGGGCCGGTCGGGCTGGTTGGGCCGCGCGGAAGAGAAAGGAAGAGGGAGAAGTGGGCCGCGCCAGGGAAAGGGAAAGAGAGAAGCTGGGCCGTGGCGGAGAAATCGGCCCGGGTGCGAAATAATTCGTTTTCGAATTTTCTCTCTTCTCAAACCTGAACCAAATTCAAATTTAAAAACGTAGAAATTTGAAGGGGAACATTCTTCCTTTATTAAACATTTACATGGGCTGTTACAAATGCACTGGCGGAGGTAGCATGGTGACTTGGAGCCGCGGGGGATGTTCTGATAAATATTATATTTTTCCAGCTAAGTAAAATAAGAACGGTCAATTTTCTGTACGATCTATGTATATATAGGTTTAATAAATAATGGATATGTAGACAGAAATAAGGTGTTGTGGGGGCTGAAAATTTGATTGAAAATAAAAAATTTCTTGTGGTACTTATACAAAAATGTAATCACAACCAAAGATGATTTAGCTATAAAGAATTGGAATGAGAGTAAAACATGTAGCTTTTGTATGGCTGATGAAACTATCCAACTTCTGTTCTTTGATTGTAAACATGCTAGATTTCTTTGGGCGCTGGTACAAATGTTGCATGGAATTCTCCCACCTTTAAATACTGATCATATGTTTAGTACTTGGCTAGTAGGACTAGGGGGCAAGTTAAAACATCGACTACTTGTTGGAGCATCTGCTTTATGTTGGGCTTTATGGCTTAGTAGAAATGAGGTTGTTTTTGACAAGACTCCTGTCAAATCATATTTGCAGGTACTGTATAGCGGAGTCAGCTGGAACGACTTGAAACAATTTTCTCTTGAAAAAATCACAATTTACAGGGCTGTATATCCCAGTATAAATGTGGCAGCGGACTTATAAACGATATGACCGATATAACTTCTAGTGCTGTTGAAACCTATCGCACAAGAACTTCGCGGGAAACACCACTATACTAAAGACTTTATATTTTAATTTCTAACTCAGCAGATTTGAATTTTCTTCACCGTAAAATATTGAAATTTTACGGTGCATGCCACATTTCACAGGGTATTGACTAGCTGCGAACATAAAAGCACATCAAGTGCAGTTCAGTAGGCATAATTAACTTGGGCTCCAAATCATGCTTGCGTTTGCCTGTCAACACTCCCATTAACTCACGAAGAACCATACCTATTAATAGTAGAAGAATCTCTGAAAGTATTTAAGCCAAAGTGTTGCAAAACATTAATGGACGAACCAAGGACACACAAATAAATGGTCCACAATGGAAGATCGATAAAACGTAACAAGGGGTGGTCACTGATTATGTTAACTAAAAAATATAAGAAGCATATGAATCTGTAGCCTCCCTTCGTCGGCTCAGCATTTGAACACAGAAGTCAGAAGCGGAGAATGCTTTGGTTCTATTGTTTTCGGGGATGGGAGGCGAGGCGAATCGCGTCAATGGCTCTACTTATTTGGTGGGAGATATGCCGCTCTTCCTCTCGCGACTGCCGACCAATATGTAGCTGCCAATGCAATTCTGCTGGTAGACGAGTATGCGACACAAGAATTCTTCATGTCGTGGTCGTGCAGGCAGTGGTGGACCTACAGGGTATGCCTGTTGGGCCATGGCATACCCTGGGCCCAGCAAAACAATAACACCGTATTACCATTAGTCGATCGTACATTAAAAGAAACAGCGAAATGCTTCGCTTTCTCGGTTCATGATCAAACGCCCACGACCACAACAAAAGGCAGGCAAGCAGAGAAATGCGGCGGATCGTGGGACCTCCGGTCAAAGTCTCGGCGCAGACTGCGAACCTACAATTGCGCAAGGACACCATCGCTAATCGCTGATCGTGAACTCCATTGCTAATTCTGAACCCGATGGATATTCAAGGTTCAACCTACCTAGTCTCTCCTGAGCTTTGCAGCAAGATCGTGATCAGCAAGCAGTGGGTCTCTGGTAAGCTGCAATCAGATGGTACATAGATTCTTTCAAAAGAATGGTACATAAATTAAATCATTTGAAGTCAGTAGGATAGGCCACCGACACTCTAATTTCATGTACCACGCTGACTGCTAGGATTGGCTGAGTTCTACTAAGGAGCTACTCCCTCTGTTTTTAAATTGTTGACGCCGTTGACTTTTTTTCTTTATGTTTGACTATTCATTTTATTCATAATATTTTTCAAATATGTAAAATTATAAGTCGTGTTTCAATTTCCTTTGATGACTAAACAAATTATAACAAAATATTTGATAATTCTTAAACTTTTTTTGAATAAGACGAATGGTCAAACGTAGTGAAAAAATCAATGACGTCAACAATTTAAAAACGGAGGGAGTAGTTCTCAGACAATAGTTGGTTAAAAAATTAATTGTGACTTGATAAATATATTTGTTACATGAGATGGCGATAGCTTTTAAAAGAGTTTGTAATTATGTTGCAACTTTTACTGTTGTTATGTGTGACTTTTTTAGTGGCATACCCTTTGATAAAATCCTAGGTCCACCACTGCATGCAGGTCTTCGCCTAGTTTGACCAAATGCACAAGAAGGATGGGCTAGCAGGAGGCCGTGCGGCCAGGCCCATGTCCTATCTCCAGACCACAGCTGGATGTGGACATTGTCAAGGATGCAGGGGCATTTGGTGGATGTGGACAGCACATCGTGGGGAGCTTTCCACATTGGTGAGCTCCCATTATAACAATAGGGCACTATGACCATGCCTCCCAAAAATTAATAGTTGCAACAGACAAAACGACCCGCAGTACACGGGGCGAGCTACAGGAGGCATATCAACTGTGGCTATAGAGGACTCAATAGCCACGGTTGATATTGTGACCTGCCGCTATTGAGCCAGACACCAATAGCCATTGTCCCCTAGTGCAGACTCTGGATTCTTCACCAGCTGAGATTTCTGATTTCGCTAGAACAAATAAATGCCCGAGGAAGAATGCAACACCAAGATAGGCCAGAATAACTTGCTGACCTCTCCCAGAAAACTTCCGCATCTGCTACATCCATGATTAATATCCTCCAAAGATCATTGCTGCCTCCATGATTAATAATCGTCGTTCTCGCAGCTGCATAGGCAATATCCAGATCAACGGCATCTCTTGCTTATGGTCAGGTCACAAAGTCCGAACCTTGGATCTCGTGGAACGTCACCAGTTAGTATTCTGCAAAATAAAGGATTACATCTCTAGTCTAGATGCAGGCGATGATCTCCAGGATACGGTGATCCCACGTAGTACATGTCGTCCACCTCGGTGTGGTTGCCGCGGACGACCATGATCCAGTGCAGATGTCAGGTTTTAGGAGGTGACATACGTGAGGAAGCAAGGCCATACAATACGTGTGTGGTGGTGGAGGCGACAAATGAACTTGTTGAGGCCATTAGGTTACCAGGACACGTACGAGGTGTAATCAATATAGGGGGATCAACGGTTAGATTGATCTTTGAGGTCATCGCAGGGATAGTTAATGGTTGGATGTTTTGCTTTTTTGTGAGAACTTGTAGGACATTTCTCCAATTCTCTAGGCATTGTTATGACTGATGAGAAGTTCATCTCCTTTTAATTTTTATAGATTTTCCAGCACAGGATTCCTGAGGCTCATTACAGCCACGGGACATAATGCTACTAGGCACTCGCTGAGAAATCCAATGCCAATCAACGAACTCAAGGATGAAAGTAGGCAGAGTAACTTCGAACGATTCGTGAGGTGTTGCCATAGCAAGGAAGAAAAGAAACCGACCATGAATCGGAAACTAGTGCCATGGTTTTCCGCTGCAAACAGTGGCGAGCCTCCTCCCGAGCTGCCACGTCATATCCTCTTGTTTCGTGCATCCTCTCATCTAGTGGGTTGCAGAAAAGAAAAACTACGTGGCGTATCGAGACTGGACATTGATGGAAGCTTCTCGATATTCCATAGCTGTCGTCTTCCTCACATCTAAATTGCATACGATGCATAGAGAATAAACTGCCATGGACAAGCTCTTGGAAGCACAGCATGACCTCTTTTGTATTGATAAAAGGTTTCGGGGAATTGGTATCGAGACAAATGAGATGCCAGATGCTACTAAATCATAACAATTAAGTTGTTCAGGAAGCATCATGACCTCTAGACAAATGACAACATAAGTTTGGTTTTCTTTTATCTCTGGAACTACCTCCCGTCTCAAAGCAATCAATGTACTCATGAAGGTCAAAAACATGTAATTATGAGTTGTTTTGGAAATCCAATTGGTTTCATACCAAATATTTGTAACGACAGCACATCGGCAATTCACGTGAATGAGAATATTACTAATCGGTAGAACCTAAAACAATTTATGGCTAAAACACGGCTACATGCAGGATATCACACCTGTTGAGTGTACTTAAGTTGAACCGATCGATCTCTGGCAAACATAGCTCTGTTGACCTGCAATTGCATTTCACGCATCCTTATTTATTTATCTGACAGGAAATTTTGCTGGCCGAAAAAAATAATCATGTGATTTGTTGGGATTTCTGATGTCTCAACCTATTATGTTATGGTACTCCAATTATTTCTAGATTAACACATATACAATAAATAAGTTGTCCACGTCTGCAGTAAACAAAGGTCAATCCCTCTTCTCTCTTAGTCAGTTACTACATTATATAGACTGAGAACGTGAAACGTAAAAGGGACGACGACTGGCTATACAAACTGAAAATGACCAAGAAGGATGTGAATGTGTAGTATCTATGCACATTTGCAATCGGAACATGACTTGGGTCTTCTATGATATTTTGGGGAAGGGAGGCCTGGGGAACGGTATTACAGGCAACTGAGACCTTATCCATGCAATAGATCGCAGTCAGTCGCACGTTGTTCGCAGCTGTCTATCATATCGTCGTAGATAAACTTTTGCATGAATTTTGTAGTCTCCCAACACATCTTCTTTCAGAACATGATTCCTGTTTTCTTTCTTCTATGATATCTGCGGTTGGGTGGCCAAATATCATAGTCAGTGCCATTTGATGTTCCTACTGAGCACTGCAATACGTCCCATATGTTCTTCGCAGCTGTCTACATACCGTTGTAGGAGAAGATTTCCGAGTGCTACAATACCTGAGAGCTCTACTGAAATAGAGGCCACAGACAGTTAAACGAGCAAAAGATGGGAAACATGTGGTGAAGGCTAGCTCTTGCCACAATGTCAGCATGAGTGGCGCTCGGAGGAGAAAAAAGGGGGAGCTCTTCGGTCAAAGTTCTGACCAGTATTTTTGTAAAAAGATCCCCGCTATATGTTCAATGTGTATGAAGCTCATATTCTGCCTCTGCCCTCCATCACCGTATTCCCAACTCATCTTCCTCTGCTCTCCATCATCCAGCAGAAATGTCCATCCAGTATTCTCGAGTGAAGCACACAATCAGTTCGATGTTTCTATTGGGGAGCTCGGCCAGCATGGATGTACTGGTCTTTACCGTTGCCAGGTTACGACGTGCTTGCCTCCTCAGCAATTTGTTTTGGAAAACAGGGTGGAACTGGTGGTGCTGAATAATAATCAAGTGTTTCTTACGAAAATGGTGTAACTAATTACTGGAAATATTATGATTAATTTGGAGGAAGAAGGATTGATGCAAGAAAATGGTATTACTACTAATTTGTTATAGACTAATGCATGTATTGATGGCTTGAAATTGACAATAAGTGGTCAACAGGAACAGCGCTACCGAGCAACCTGAGGCTCTCCCTCTCTCTCTCTGCCTTGTACTCATTGAAAGCACAAACCAACCTGTTCTTACAAAAACCATGCAGTGGCACATATGTGGCTAGAGTAGCCTTACGTATATATGATAGAAACCATGCCATGGTTCATTGATTCTTTTTTTCGGGCGGGGGGGGGATACAATGAGTCACCGACTCCAATAATTTGGTGCTGGAAAAGCTGCTTGGTTTCGATCGACTCAACAGCGAACGATGGTCGTTGTCTATGTACACCTGGGTGGTCCCTGGACCAGTGCACCATGGCCCAATGGAAAGACGGATCACTCACGATCAGCATTAGTTGTACTGGAGCAACTGGTAATGCAGCTACACCGAGGTCCGAACTACGGTGGTCCAAATCGCACAGGAGGCGCGGAAAGGGCCAGACAAGATGCTCATCTTTGGGAGTCTGCATATCTTGAGAAGTGAGCATAGTAAAAGTCGACGATGTGTAGAGTACAGTTATCCTACCACTCTAAAAAATCTCCATCTTGTTTGATTTTTTTGCATGTTCCGGAATTTCAGTATACAAATTTTATGATACTTTTATCTAGACATGGTATGTCATCTGATGTACTATTGCATTTCGCTGATTGTTATATTTTATTATCCGACACTAAATTTAGGTGTCAGAATAACTAATAATGGGATTTGCGATAGTTGCTGTTCTCTCAAACCTGTTAAAGTACTCCAACAATCTATGGATTACCACATATACACAAGAATAAGTGGTTTCATGTGTGCGGCAATTAAAGCACTACAGGAAAATCGTTGTTTGTCGAGTGCTCTAAACTTTGCCGAATGTAATTAATCGGGCACTCGACAAACATGGTCCATGCCGAGTGTAAAATGGAAAACGCTCAGCAAAGAAGTAATTTTTTTCCTTTTTCTCCTCTTAAAACTTTTCCTACTCATCATATACAACATGTGTAACTCCATGTTAAAGTTTGAAGTTTTTCTGTATTGATTTACTATATTTATTTAATTAATTACATTTCAAGAAATTTTTTAATCAAGTCAAATTTGAACTACATGTGATTCAAATAATACAACCTTGAGAACTTATAGACATACACTCTGTTTTCCATTTGACACATAGACTCTTGTTTCTCTAAACACATATTTATAATTAATACAATTGTAGTTTGAGATATAAATGTGCTGAGAGGCTGACTATATGTAGTTCTAGTTGTACAATTCAGATATACACCCTATATAAACACTTGAAAATTAAGTGGTACAACATATGAGAATTCAGAACTTTCCACATAAAAATACAAGCCATAGAATAAATGTGCCAGAAAACATTTTGCTGTTTGAAGCCACTGAATACAAATATGATTCAGTTTTAATAAAAAGGGCGGCCATTCTTGCATGAAAAAAATTGTTACAGAGAAAAACTAGAAAGTAACAAATTGAAAAAACATCAACGGTTCACCGGATCAGAATCACCAGCGGCCTGGGTTCTCGTCAACCTGTCAACTGGGTCCTTCCTGCTGTCCTTCAAAAACTAAAAATCAGTAGCAAAATAGTGTCTCTATTGGAAATATCAAATGCGTATGTTCAAAACTGGGAAGAAACCGTGTGCAGGGATGTCGAAATTGCAGTATGGCAATGGAGGGAAAAAAATTGCGTACCTGGACATGGAAGCAAACTGCACAACGCTCAGGGTCCGCTGCTGATTGGGACAAAACAACCATATTATTTCATAATTGTCAGGCTTAAAAGTAAATCATGACCCACATTTCAGTTTGACATCACCAGCTACTAGTGGTTTTCAGAATCCTTTGTCAACGACGTTCTCCCTGTCCATCTGAAAAAAAGATATTTAACATTGGATTATTTTCTGTTCAGCTGATGCAGAATTCACTTTACCATGCGAGATAAAACAAAAAAGGAAAACCCTCGACAATATGAACATGCTTGCGTACCTTGCAAAGGGTGTGGTAACTATAGAAGCACTAATGCCTTCAAGAATCGGAGAAAGATGCAAACAGCTGCTGCCTTCGAGATTCTCGAAAGAACTGCCGCACCAGTTAAAACCCGCAGATGTTAATCGCCGGAATTGAATCAGGCACAGGGTGAATCTCGCGCCCGTCTTTTTTTTGCAGGCAATCACTGGCTTGGGGATTGCGATTATCTGGTGCCCTATCAACGAGACGCTTGTCCATCTGGAAATAAACATGTGGATTCGTTTCAATTAATCAATAAATTCTAGTGGATGGCACAAGCATGATGGTTGAACATGGTTGCGTACCTTGCAGCGGGGATTCAAGGAGCACGGCCGGAGGATGAAGGGAAACCTTCTGCTACCATCGAGATGATTGAAAGGAAATGTCTGCGGTAGTATCTCCGCAAGAACCGATTTCGGTGCGAAACAAAAAGAACGGGGTATCTCCGCACATTGATGAGTATATAAAACGAAACTGCATTAATTATTATTTAACATATGTTTATTTTGCCAGTCTGGTTTTATTTGTAGTTTGTTTTTTCTAAAAGCTCATGCTGGTTGGTTTGGATGCAGTGTGTCGCTGACATGGCTGGGGTGTGGAATATTATCTCATCCAGGGTGTGATATAGTACAACTATATATATATATATATACCACTGTTACCAGGGATTCAAAATTATTCAGGAGACTCGAGAATACTTGGGTTACTATTCAAATTCCTGATACTATTCAAATTCTGGTTACTATTCACGTTACTGTTCGAATTCGTGTAAACCAGGGATTCAAAATTATTCCGGAGACTCGAAAATACTTGGGTTACTATTCAAATTCGTGATACTATTCAAATTCTTGTTACTATTCACGTTACTGTTCGAATTCGTGTATATTAGGTCGCTTTCAGGTGACTATTAGAGTTTCGGTACTTATGTAATTAGCTGCTCTAATTTATTCTGGTGACTATTCACGTTACTGTTCGAATTCGTGTATATTAGGTCGCTTTCAGGTGACTATTAGAGTTTCGGTACTATGTAATTAGCTGCTCTAATTTATTCTTTCTTTTTACAGGATCGGGCTCGGTTGGCGAAACCAAATCGACAGCCGGTAAGGTGTGCAACAATTATTTGTAAAAATCCTACTCGGTACTCACCATATTTCTTGCTAGTTTGTTTCGAAGTAACAAAGTCTTTCCCTAGGTTCTCTAGTTACCAGCATATGTGATAAGTTTTTATCGTCTTTCCAGGCAGTTCCACCCGGAGGGAACACTTCTCTGCGGCCACACGGTCCTTACTACCCTAATACAGGGTTTAACTTAGGACTACCGCGGAGGTTTCTCCTATAGGATCCCTAGCATAAAAACTCGTCCTATATGAAAGTACTTAGATAAACAAGAGATTTTCAAAGACCACCCTACTTCATTTCCACAAACATAGCTTACATATGGTTTTTCCTTTCGAGAACCCCCAAACACTTACACACGAAGGGAGGATTACCTTACAGCGGATATGTTACGGTGGCTTTCTTCAATATAGCTATCTTACAATGGTGGTTTATAACTCGGGGATGTGGAGAGGGAGTGCTCTCTAGAGGCTTTCGCTCTTCCCGATGGATGTGGTGCTCGTTCGTGTTCTTCGTGTTTCTTCTTTTTCATCTGCTACCCGACGTCTTCTTTTATAGCCGGAAGAGGAGCCTTCAATTATTTAGTGGTACTGGCGCACTCTTCTTACTCGTGACTTGAAATCTTTACCGTGCCAATAATCGGTGTACTACCGGACGCACATTCGTCTTCAATTATTGGTCTTGCGTCCTTGCTTGCCGGTTGCTTCGTGATTAAGTCTTCCATATAGTACGTCCGTGCGTCCTTGGTTGTCGGTTGCTTCGTGATTAAGTCTTCCATATAGTACGCCCGTGCGTCCTTGGTTGTCGAGGTTTTAGATAAGGTCTTCCATGCCCGAATTATTGATAATACTATTATCAATTCTAATAGAACTATATTAGTATATATATTATTTATCATTCTTACTTTTGTCCATGACCTCCTATGTCCATTATGTCTTCATCTAAAAATGGTATTTCAAATTTTGATTCATATGCTTTTTTGAGTTCTTCAAATTTTTCATTCATTTCCTTTTTTATTTCTTACAGAATGTCTTCTTTGATATCCTTTTTCCATTGTGGTGATATTAATTCAAATTTTTCTTCAATCTTCCAGTCAATATATTCGCCATCTAAGGGATCAATTCCTTTCGTGAGGCATTCGTTGTATGTAGGTTTATTCAAAATATTCTCTTTTTTTATATTCAGCAAGGATGAAGATGTTGATACATTCTTGCCTTTTGCCAGTCTGAATTTTTGCATATATTCTTTAGCAGCTGGTTCAATATAGTAATTTATTCCCAACCGTTTTTTGGCTTGATTCAGAGCTTCTTCGATATCCATATATTTTTTCCAAGATATTCCTCCAGTATATTTTGCATCAATTTTCTGGCTTATGACTTCTTCAAATGTTATATATATTCCAGATTTATTTCCTTCAAAGATGACATAAATAGCCTTCTTCTCTGCAGAGGAAGGACCTTCATCTTTAGGCATTGATTCATTAATCATATTAAAATATTCAGCAACGCTATTTAGTATTGATAGCATATAGCCTCTTTCTTCTCTTTTATTATTGTATTGATACCAGAAATTATCTAGTATGCATTCCTGGACTTCATCTATAATAATATGCTCCTTTGGCTTGAATTTGAAAGTATTTGGTGGGAAAATTTTTAACTTATTCTCAGCTCCAAAGCTGAAGGATTCCACCCCCATATAATTCATCGACCTCTTCATTCCTACAATATGAATGATCGAGAAAATAAGTCAGCCAATATATTATCCTTTCCCCTTATATGTTCAAAAACTGCTTTATAACCATTTCCAGTAATAATATCTTCAAATAAGACCCATCTCCTAGTGGAACTTTTCTTGCTATTAATTTGATTATGGTATTTGCATATTGCTTCACAATCTGTCCTAACTGTAAATTCTTTAAATCCTAAATATAATCTAAAGGAATTTATTGCATGTATTATAGCCAGAATTTCTCTATCAGTATTATTTACTTGTCTTTAACTTGTAACTTCCCGAGGCATATCTACATATCTTTTCTTCTGTTTTTGATGAATATTTATTAGGCTTTTGTTTTAGTATTGCGCCCCAACCTTCCATAGAAGCATCGGTTTCAATGATGAAATAATTTTCATCTAAAGGTAACTCTAAAGGTTTAAGATTTTTTACTCTCTCTTTTATTGTTTTGACTAGTTTTATATCTTCTGAATTAAAGTATCTCTGTCCATTTTTCCTTAGTTTTGCATACAATGGTCCGGCGAGTTTTGCTAAATTATCTATATAATTTCTTGCATAATTTACTATTCCTAAGAATTGTTGTAAAATCTTTTTGTCATTCATGACATCAGGAAATTGTAAAATCTTTTTTGCTATATGATCTTGCAAATATATCTTTCCTTCTCCAATTTCATGACCTAGAAAATTTATCTTTTCTTTGCATATTTCCATTTTCTTTTTAGATAATATTAATCCATTCTGCTCTACTTTTCTAAAAAATATTTCAAGGTGAGCTATATGCTCTTTGTAGGTTTTAGAAAATATTAACAAATCATCTATATATACTAGTACAAAATCTTGGTGTTCGTTGAAAATATTTTGCATCTTTCTTTGGAATAGTGCAGGTGCATTTTTTAGACCAAGTGGCATTACAAGCCATTCAAAATGTCCTTGAGGGCATGTGAATGCAGTCCATGGTATGGAATCTTCATCCATTTTGACTTGCCAAAACCCGGCCTTTAAGTCAAACTTTGAAAAATATTTACTACCTTGTATTCTGTTAATCCATTCTTGTTTATTTGGGATGTTATATGCGTCATCTATTGTATTATCATTTAGACGTTTATAATTTATTACCATTCTTGATTTACCTCTTACTATTTCAGAATGATTTCTTACGATGAATGCTGCAGATCTATGCGGACTTCGGCTTTCTCTTATGGCTTTTAGTTTTAACAATTCTTCAACATGCATTTTAAATTCTTCTATATCTTTCGGAGTTGATTCTATAGGACTGGTTTTGATTATGTAATCTGGATTTATTATGTTTATTTTACATACAATAGCATTTCTGTCCCAATGTTTCATAGGTATTTCTCCAATTATTTGAATATCTTCTAATCGTTGTACAATTCTTTCTATATCCTTTTTAGATTTAATGTCCCTATACCAGTTTGGAGCAAATGATTGCAATCCTATGCATTCTCTGTTATTGTTTTCCACGTAATATGTTTCGATACTATTACTAATTTCAATTTCAATATTCTTTTCAGGGATGCTAAAACATGGATTATTATTTTCAAGATTAGTGTCAACATTAGAAATTTGCCTAGTTCCACCACGCTTCCGCACTTCGATATGTATGGCACATTGTCTTGGTATGGAATGAATGTAATTCCTTTTTCATGTATGATAGTTGTTTGTAATGAGCGTTGTAAAAACCTTAGTCCTATTATCATATCATCATTTATCATTGATAAGTCTCTTATTGTAATTTCATCTATGATATACTTTGTTCCATTTATAGAAACTTCAATGTTGTATGCTAGCTGATTGTGGATTTTTCTTATTCCCGACATATCTGTGGATGTTTCGGCTATTTTATTATCTATTGTGTGTACTAACTCAGGGCATCTTACGAAGTATTTGTCATGAATAATATTTTTGGTGCAGCCTGTATCTACCAAAGCTAATATTTTATAAGTGACATGAGGTGTTAGTTTTATTTTCACTGGAATTCTTATACCTAATATATCTTTAAATGGTAATCTAACAATATACTTATTTCCAAAACTTGTTATGACTTCATTTAGCTGTATCAACTTATTATTTTTGCTATTTTTCAATGTGATGGATTGTTCTTGGCATTCAATATTCCTTGGAAGTTTATCTTCCGGAAAATTTTCATTTTCTAATTTAATTTTTAATTCTTCTACTTCTACTTCTATTTTATTTAATCTATTTTCTAAGATCCTAACTCTATTAGATAGAATCCTATCATCTGATTCAAGTTCTATCTCTTTTCTCCATTTTTGTTTCTTTAATTTCAAACATTCTGCGCATGCTTGTTTTAGACATATGCTACATGTGGCTCTATTTTCTTGACTTGGGTAGTATATGCAGAAGGCGCATTTGATATTATAGTCTCCTTTTCCTCTTAGCCAATCATGGTCACAAATTGTTTGATTCATCATTTCTAATTTTAATCCAGCTAAGTCTTCTATTAGATCTATTTCTTCATCACTTGAGCAGTATTCGGCCTCATTATTTTCAATTTCATCAGTTTCTATGATTGAGTATATTGACTCATCATCTTTGATTTCGTCGTCACATACCAATATATTTTCATTTACACTATCTATTATTAAGACTCTTTCTTGTTCTTCATATTTGCTAGAATATCTTTTCTGATCTTTATTTGGGCATGTCTTGCTTAGATGGTCCGGTGAATTGCATATGAAACATCTACATGTTCGGTCATAATTTTTTCTTGGATTATATCTTCTTACATTTCTCTTATGTAAAAATGGTGCTTTATTATCTGATCTTCTCGGAAAATATCGTTTCTTAGTCCTATAGCTTTCATTATTCTTTCTCTGTGGTCTATGGTATTTCTTACTTCTAGGTCTCTCTTGTCCATAATGTAATGGTATTTGAACTATTTTATTACAAAAATTATAATCTGAATGTTTCATTGATCTTTGAGCTTGTATATTGGTGCATATTTTCTTTAGTTGTTTAAAAACAAAGGTTATAGCCTGAGATATATTGATCACTGCACCTTCGGTTTCTTTCTTATATTCCTCGAATATCATGCTTCCTAAAGGATCAGGTAATTTATTAAAATACCTTTCAACTATTCCTTTATTATAACCTTGCTTTGCAGTAGTAGCATTATATAGATAATGTTGTGAAAATTCTTTTATTCCTCTCCAATTAGTTAATGTTAATTTTTCAATTTCTCTTAGTCTTTCATTTTGTAATGAAGTATATCCTAACTACGGATCTTCTGCTATAACTATATTTGAGATAATGTTAGCAAAATTATTTGGATTACTTCCTGCTCTTTTTAATTCTTCATAAAGATTAGGGTTACTTTCTACCCATTGTTCCCATAAAACTTTGGCTGATTCTCCTAAGAATGTTTCTAAATAGGTTATCATATCTTCTACCTTATTTCCAATATTATGTTGATTTTGTATGTATTTTTGCACTACTAATCCTTTCCATATGCTTATAATATTTGACCAATCTATCGGGTCATGTGCGGCTAAGTTTAATATTGCACCATCACTCTTATGGTTTTGAAATTTTATTGTCTTTTCAAATTCTCTTCTTTTGGTACCCATATATGCATATTGACCTGGTATGTATGAATATGTATTGTCTTCCCTTTCAGGAGGCCATCTACCTGCTACTCTAGATGGTCTCTCTCTTTCTCCTTCATTTTTTACAGAGCTTTCTCCATATCTTCCTCTTTTATTTTTTCCAGCATCTAATTCCATAGCTTCCATAGCGTTTTCTAGATTATGCAAACTCTCTTCATCTAGTGAATTTATGAAATCGCTATGTTGTTCTGAATCATCATAATTATTTATTTCTTCGTATATTTCATTTACTAAATCTTCTTCTTCTTCGTAACTTTCTAGTAGTAGTTTATTATTTATGTCCCATTGTTCATCTTCATTTATATGCGTATTAGTGATGTTGCCTTCTTCTGTCATTTTCTTAACAGTTTGGGTTGTTGTATTTTTATTTTCGAGCATTCTGTTGCTAAGTCTTTTTCTCTTTTTAATCTTTTTAGTCTTGATAGTTCTCTATAGAAATAAAGTTCTTTTTCTCTTACTGCAGGCCATTCACATTTCATGGATTTATTGTACTCCATGGATATTTCCTTTAATTTATCTTCACAATAAACTATTTCAGAATCTAGATCGGCTTTTTCCATGAATTCGAAACGCTATGTCTTCTACTTTGTTCTATTTCTTTTTCTGTTGTGACTGAATCTGTATCATCTAAAGATCTTGGTCTGTAGTTTATAAACCTAATACTTGTATTTCCTTGACTATTTTGATAACTTATATAATCTGCAGGTTGTTGTAAGGTTTTACTTTCTATTAATTCACTTATGTTCCATTCTTCTCCTGCTCTTTCTTCTGAACTTATGGTTAAGGGACTCATGAAATTTATACCCTTTGATTGCATACTTTGTATTACATCATTTACATTTACTTTATATTTTGTTCTACTTTTATTTGTCAACCTTCCAATAAATTCTATGCTTATTAGCAGATTTGTTCCTTTAAAATCCTCATAACCTTTGGTTTGAAACCCAAAACTCATTTTTTCTATGAATTCTTGTATAGGCATCATCAAATCTGGCGCTATATATGTTATTAATCTATTTTCGTTCATATCTCCTTCCAAGAATCCTAGTGCTGCTTTATTTATTGTATCCCATCTTTTATCCAATAGGGTTATCAAAACCTTTGTTCCTAATTTCTTCCTTGTCATTCCTTTAATTCCAATAATATACATTCCTTGGTGTATATATTTATATCCAGCATATCTTAAGTTATTTTCAAATTGCTTACTTACAATTCTTAATTCTACTGGTTGAGTTAATACGCTAAGCTCAACCTCTCTGGATATTCGGTATAGTCCACTTTTGCTTTCAAATATACCCATTTGATATACTTGTTGCGGTCTTATTTTTCTTAAGGTGTCTTTCTCGATACCTCTCCATATCTTTATCAAGGTCTATAACTTCTTCTAGATTATCTATATCTTCACTTTTTCCTTTTAAGCGGTCCATTAGAGTTAATGGTTTTAAATCTCGGCTTACTAACTGGAGTCCTTTGTGAGTTCTGACCAAGCTTTTAGATATATCCATTTTTCTGAGTTTATTGCTCTAGTAGATGATACTATTCCCGATGAAGCTAGCACTATCTCTTGATTATTATTTTGAGTGTTGAGTTTATTAAGAAGTGTTACTAACAGTTGGAGGATGGTATTGTTTTGTCTTATTAATATTTTAGAATCTTCTTTGCTTGATTCGTAGGTTGAAAAACCAATAGGATTTTCTAAATATTTCTCTGTTTCTTTTAGGGCTAGTTTATATTCTGACATATATTTTAAGAAAGAACTAGGGTTTTAAGTTCTTCTATATGCCTTATAATTTTGTCACCGTCTATTGCCTTTATTTCTCTTTCCTTTTTATCAGCAGAGTTATTTATTTCTTAGTGTAACAAAGTGACTTCTTCCTTAATATATTCACTATTTTGGCTATAAATAAGTTGCCTTGACTTATTTTCTTCTAAGAATTTTAACGCTATATCTATTTTATTACCTAATAAGATATATTGCTCTTCAAGTTGCTTATAATTTTTATTTAGCCTTTCAAATTTGAGTTCTAAATCGTCCTGTCTTTTTCCCCAATTTATGTAAAAATTCTGCACTAGATCTACAATTAAGTTTAACCGGCTATGCGAAGAATGCCAACTATGTTCTTCGTTAGAATTTAATCTACACCTTATATTAATGTTTTCTTTAGTATTAATTACTTTACCTGTACTAACTTCTAAATTTAGATATTTTAATTTTTCAACATTGACCAGGCTCGATACCACTCGTTACCAGGGATTCAAAATTATTCCGGAGACTCGAAAATACTTGGGTTACTATTCAAATTCGTGATACTATTCAAATTATGGTCCACTTGTTACCGAGGATTCAAAATTATTCAGGAGACTCGAAAATACTTGGGTTACTATTCAAATTCGTGATACTATTCAAATTCTGGTTACTATTCACGTTCATTGTTCGAGTTTAAAATACTTGGGTTACTATTCAAATTCGTGATACTATTCAAATTCTGGTTACTATTCACGTTACTCGTTCGAATTCGTGTAAACCAGGGATTCAAAATTATTCGGAGACTCGAAAATACTTGGGTTACTATTCAAATTCGTGATACTATTCAAATTCTGGTTACTATTCACGTTACTTTTCGAATTCGTGTATATTAGGTCGCTTTCAGGTGACTATTAGAGTTTCGGTACTATGTAATTAGTCTGCTCTAATTTATTCTTTCTTTTTACAGGATCGGGCTCGGTTGGCGAAACCAAATCCGACAACCGGTAAGGTGTGCAACAATTATTTGTAAAAATCCTACTCGATACTCACCATATTTCTTGCTAGTTTGTTTCGAAGTAACAAAGTCTTTCCCTAGGTTCTCTAGTTACCAAGCATATGTGATAAGTTTTTATCGTCTTCCCAGTGCGCTTCTACCCGGAGGAACACTTCTCTGCGGCCACACGGTCCTTACTACCCTAATACAGGGTTTAACTTAGGACTACCGCGGAGGTTTCTCCTATAGGATCCCTAGCATAAAAACTCGTCCCATATGAAAGTACTTAGATAAACAAGAGATTTTCAAAGACCACCCTACTTCATTTCCACAAACATAGCTTACATATGGTTTTCCCTTTCGGGAACCAGGAACCCCCAAACACTTACACACGAAGGGAGGATTACCTTACAGCGGATATGTTACAGTGGTTTTCTTCAATATAGCTATCTTACAATGGTGGTTTATAAGCTGGGGATGTGGAGAGGGAGTGCTCTCTAGAGGCTTTCGCTCTTCCCGATGGATGTGGTGCTCGTTCGTGTTCTTCGTGTTTTCTTTAGTATTAATTACTTTACCTATACTAACTTCTAAATTTAGATATTTTAATTTTTCAATATTGACTATATATATATATATATATATATATATATATATATATATATATATATATATATTCTACACCCGGACCCAAACTACCGAGCCAAACCAACTATCATGCCGATCTGAATGACTGGATCGGACCCAACCAACCCAACTCAACCCCGCGCTATCGGGCCCGCATCCCCGTTCGGGTGTGACCCCGCTAAATTCACCCGCAACACCACCCTCCTATAAAAGACCCCGCACCACATCCGGCCCCACTTTTCAGTCATTCCTCCTCCCCCTCTCCCACATGACTCGCGGCGGCGCGAGAGGCGACCGGGGCGAAGCAGGCAGGTCGGAGCGAGGGAGGCGGCGACTCGAGAAGGCGAAAAGCACTCCTCCGATGGTCTTCGGCTTCCTTGGCTGCAACGACGCGACACGGGATCGAGATCGTGGAAGGTCGAGGCGGCGGTGTGGGTGGCAAGCGAAGGTGAAGCCGACGGGCTATGGCGAGGCGAGGTGAGGCGCGATGCGTGTGATGGAGACGAGTGCTCCCGCGATGGTCTTCAGATTCTGTGGTTACGCGGGTGCACGTCGGGGGCTCGATGTCGTGGAACCCTAGGTTCTCGTGTGGGGGCGCGATGCGTGCCCTCGATCTTCGCAGGGTAGACGAAGCACAACTCCTAACGGCAGTTCCTCCAGCCTCTTGGTAAGATCTCGTCCTTCCCCTCTCCGCTTCAACATCGATTTATTGACAAGCATCGATTCCCCATCCTCACTTCTCCCGAAATGCGTGGACCTTGGGCAGGGGCGCAGGGCAGCGAGGCATATACACGCAGCTGGAGCGGATTGCTATTCTGGTGATTTCTTATTCCCTTCAGGTGATCTCCTATTCCCTTCCCGTTTCCCTTCCTTGAATTCCTATTCTATTTCTGTGCAAGTGGAGCATCAATAGCTACAGATCTACTTCACGGTCGGTCGAATGGATGAAAACAACTTACTAGAAGTATGTGCTATGTAGAGATTGTGGTGGTGCGATCCCCTTTTGAACTGTAATCTCAAGCAATCCTCAATGATTTCTTCCAGGATTGTACTCGTGAGCACTGAATGGTCCCTATTATCTACCCCAGATGTATACTCCCTTCATTTTTTTACTAGATGTGCGTCCGTTTTACGGTGGATTGTAGTTTGATTTGAGTGTTTGTTCATGGTTCACTAGATGATTCAAGCAACTCGGTTTGGTTTGAGGGGATTATTCTTGGATTTGGCAACTACGGCTGGTTTCGCAGGTTGCTCATGAGCAGTGGTGCATATGACCTCATGTCAATCCGTCAGGTGGTTAATCTATGTGGGGAAATATTGTTGTGCTAAATTAGTGACCACTCACATGCCCGTTCTAGCATCCCATAACCTGTTTCTGTTGTCTATTTTATTTTTGGGAGTGCATGTCAGTATTTTTATCAAGGACCAAATACATTAGCTTCATTCGCTGGTACATTATTTTTTAGATTCACAAAGTGACAATTCCGAGTAATTTTCAGCTTGGCAAAGTAATCTTCTCCTACCTTACCTTGCTGAGTAAATTTTTAATCTTCCCGTTTATTACTCAATAATCCTCATTCTATACCATTCAGTCATTTTGTAAGATTCAGTAGCTTAATTGTTCAATAATTATTCCAGTGATTTGACTTGCACTCATGGCAACTACCATTCTGCTGGTTTTGACTTGCACCTTTTTTCGGTTCCATATCTTTTCTATTGTTCTGTAGTTGGTAGTTTTCAGAAGTTCCAAGTTATGTGGAGTGAGTTTTGACCAGTAAATTTGATGCTCACTAATTGTAGTTTAATGCTTAGTAATTTTGTAAGTTTTTATAGTTTAACTATTCAGTAATTGTCCTGGTACCTTAATTAGTAGTTTTGTAGACTTCCAGTAATTCGTCTTTTGTGTTACTCATTAATTTTGTAAGATTTAAGAATTTAACTTTCAGTATTTGTCTTACTACCTTGTTAAGTAATTTTGTAACATTCAGTAATTTTGTGAGCTTGAATAGTTGTGCTAGTTTTGATAATTTGTTCACTGGGAGCATGTAGGTGCTACAAATTGAGTCCTAGGTTTCCGCATTTCATTTTTATTGTGACACATTATAGTATTTATTTATTCTGGATGCAGCTTGGCTGAATAGTATTGCTCCTATATGTCATTTAACTAAAGTGAACAGACTCCTTTTTGGTTGTCCTTTTCTTTAGAACATTTAGTAAATTTGAATTTGAAGGAATTTAATTGATTATGCTTGGTCAGATTATCCATTGATTTTCCTCTCTGTTATGCTTGTTTTGATGCAGCAGTTCTAAGCAGCAGTGTTATATCCATTGTAAGCAGATTATCCATTGTATTCTAGCACTGAATTCCACTAGGTTATGCCTGTTTTATTTCGGTAGTTGAAGGCCATTAAAATCAAATATATTTGATTTAGGATTTGTATTATTGAACCCTGACTAGCTTGATCTATACTCTGTAACTGAGAAGTACTCCATGGTAAAAGTACATCACAATAATTTGATTCTATAACCCACCCTTTTGTATTTCATATATGCTTAAGTATTTGTTTTCCTTAAGTATCAATTTATATCTGGCGTTCATTTGCTAATTCTTTTTATACTTCAACACCTTGTGAAGATTGTGCCAGTTATTCTTTGTATTAAGATCAATGTAGAAAGCAAACCTTGTTGACTGTTGCTTTCTTATTAACCAGCTATATTGTATTTTATTTTTTGCACTGTGTTTTTAGAAACTATCACTTGTGTGCGTTTTCATGCTCCAGTGTTAACGAGGCTGAAGAGTTGCATTGATTAATTTTTTCTCGTCAACCAGCTAGTGACTATCATTGTGTTTGAATCCCTGGTCTCAAATTTTTGGAATGATATTTCTTGACATTGAGGGCATCATGTTTTCATTGATTCTAACCCAATCTTGCCACTTTCAGTAATTTCCACCATATGATTTTGGTTGCTCATAATTTTGGTTTGGGACTGCAAGATCACTTTGATTTACTTCACTTCTCTACCAGTTTCAGTTAGTTGAAGAGAAGGCTGCAACCATCTATACACACGTGAGGTAGTTCGATGCTCCACTCTTGCAATTACCCACCCTATAGATTTATAGTGTGAGCTTTTCATTCACAACATTGATTCTAGCTTCTTGTAGCTAACAAACTATATACCTCCATGTACTAGCAATCGATACAACTTTGTTCAGTAATTATGAGCCATGTCCTTCCTTGATTCAGTAATTATTAGTAACATTCTTCCTTTCGTGCATTCTTCAGTTATTTTATTATTTCTCTATTCAGTAATTATTAGCCACATTCTTTCTTTCGTGCATGCGTCAGTAATAATTTTATAGTTTTATAGTTTCTCTTTTCAGTACTTTCTTGCTTGCATGTTTCAATAATTTTATTGTTTCTTGATTCAGTAATTACAAGCTATATTTTTTATTCATGCTTCAGTTATTCTATTAAGTCAGTAATTAGGGAGCCATTTTCTTACCTTTGTGCCTGCTTCAGTTATTTTGATATTTGATAAGACTATAATTCAGTAGTTTCCACTGCTCAGTAATTCTCAATATTTTTTTCCTATACTCCCCATGAACCCTGACGATGCATGTAGATTACTAGATTACTCACCATTTTTTTTAGAATTCATTTGTTGTTTCCACGATTCCAATCAATAATTTTATAGGGTCAGTACAGTAATTTGAACCGAATAGTTGCAAATCAATAATTTTATTTATAGAATTTTGTATGACAACACTTTGAACTCAATAGTTGCAAGTCAGTAATTCTATAGGGTCATTATTCTTTTTCTACCCCCTTTTAGTAATTCCTTTGTTTTCCTCTTTGCTCCAGTAATTCTCTTTTTTGATGCTTTCAGTACTAAAACAAAAAGGCCTTTTGGTGCTTAGCCTGGTTATTCCCTCCTCGTTAAAACATGACAACAACATGGGTTCACATGGGTGAATTTGACAGGTATTTCCACCATTCAGTAATTTCTCCATCCTTGACAATGGATTAGTTATTTATCAGACTCAATCTATTTATTAGACTCCATCTATTTTACATGAATATTATTATGTGGTGTAAATGGCTTCCTGCTAGTTGTTTCATATGTAGTAATTTTTTGATATGTTCTTTTCATTGAATAGTGCAAATCTTCTACTATTACAAGGTTAGATATTGTTGGAGAATCATATCACCAGTAATTTAGATGAGCTATACTCCTATATAAGAAACAGAATGAGATGAATTACCAGTAATTTCTTTAATATCCTACATAACTCTGAGACATTATTGCTATGCTGCTTACATGTTCTATCTGCAGCACTACATATTTGTTGGAGGTATTGTTTAGTAATTTTGCTCTATATTATATGTCTCAATAATTATTTCTTAAAGGTTTATATTACTTTTATGACAGAAAGCTGACGAGTTCTCCAGTGGTCAAGATAGACGAAGAGCAAATGTTATTCTTCTAGATTTCTAGCAGTCATTGGTTTGCTGGACACAACTGTATGCTTGCACTTTTGAGGATCGAAGGGGAGCCTTGGGCTCATAGATGAAGATGTCGTGAATGAAGAATTTTTGTGTTTTTGGTGTGATGAATGCTCCATTGGTTATGCAATCCTTGTTTTGTGTCATGATGCACACTATACTTTTGAGTTTTGTGATAATTAGGTCAGGTGTTGTAATGACTATGGGGTTCTATATGCATGCATGTAAACATAATGGAGCTATTACTATTTACATGGTTCTATTTCAACTGTTCAATAATTTTGGTGTGGGCTACTCAGTAACATTGTTACTTGGATTTTTTTTTCATTTGAAGCTATGATCAACAATCTCAGTTGACAAAGTTGTTTGGTGCTGATTATCTTCCATCACAAAAAGACTTAATTATTGCTCTAAAGTAATTTTTCATCAGCCTCTAAGGTGATCCAATAATTATTATGTCATTAATTGTTATGTGAGAAATTATTGACAAGTATATTATGTTATTAATTTTTGTTTAAGTTTTTAGATGCAAATATCAAGCATATTTTGCAATGGCATTCATGATTGATTAAGTAATTAATTGACCAAGTAGTTTTTCTATTCAGTAAGTTACGGAGAAGCTGAAATTGCAGACTAGTATGCCTTTGTAAATTGAGGTCACTTTGAAGATTTTATTTTGACATGCTGAATATTTCAGCTTGATGTAGACACAATTATTATTTTCACATTGTAAAGTAACAAAATCTATGTACCCAACCATCACCATGATGATGAAGCCATGTTCTTTCTTCCATGCATGTTCAGTAATTTTATTGTTTCTCGGTTCAGTAATTGTAGTGTAATGCTCAGTAATTTGGTAAGTTTCTATAGTTTAACAATTTAGTAATTGTCTAGTCAGTAATTTTGTAGGCTTCCAGTAATTCATATTTTGTGTTACTCATTAATTTTGTAAGATTTAAGAATTTAACTTTCAGTATTTCTCTTCCTACCTTGCTAAGTAATTTTGTAACATTCAGTAATTATGTGATCTTGAACAGTTTAACGGTGCAAATATCTCCGACTCGGTAATTTTTATATGATTTAAGAATTTAATTATTCAATATTTGTTTCGTTACCATGCTCGAGTAAGTTGAAACATTCAGTAATTTTGTAAGCTTGAATAGTTTAACATGCAAATATCTCTCACTCAGTCATTTTGTATGATTTAAGAATTTAATTATTCGAGTATTGGTTTTACTACCTTGCTCAATAATCTGTAGGGTTATGTGCCTTTGAAGAAGATTGCATTAAAATTAATTTTGTGATGTATTACCTATACAAAAATTTTATCATGTATCGATGTAAGAGGTGACTATCACAAATTGTTCAGTCATGTATTGACTTTGGATTTACTTGAATAGTTCGATTACTTGAAACTATATTCGGTAATTATCTTGATTCAGTGATTCTTTTATGAAATCGTCAGTAACTAAAATTTTCAGTAATTATTATCTTGCAGTGTTCAGCAATTGTGTTTTCTTGTGTTTGAATAAATGTTATTTTGTATTTGTCGTATGTCTATGTAGACGATGACTATCGTAAATTATTGTGTATTGTATGGCTATAGAAAAAAATGTTGTTTGTCATATCCTCTGTTGAATTTGTTATTGTGAATTTGAAAATCTGTAGAGTTATGTGCCTTTGAAGAAGATGGTATTAAAATTAATTTTGTGATGTATTACCTATAGAAAATTTTTGTCACGTGTCGATGTAAGAGGTGACTATCACAAATTGTTCAGTCATGTATTGACTTTGGATTTACCGAATAGTTCGAGTTCTGAAACTATATTCAGTAATTATCTTGATTCAGTGATTCTTTTACGAAATCATCAGTAGCTGAAATTTTCAGTAATTATTATCTTGCAATGTTCAGTAATTATGTTTTCTTGTGTTTGAATAAATGTTATTGTGTATTTGTCATGTGTCTATGTAGACGGTGACTATCGTAAATTATTGTGTATTGTATGGCTATAGAAAAAATGTTGTTTGTCCTATCATCTGTTGAATTTGTTATTGTGAATTTGAAAATCTGTAGGGTTATGTGCCTTTGAAGAAGATGGCATTAAAATTAATTTTGTGATGTATTACCTATAGAAACATTTTGTCATGTGTCGATGTAAGAGGTGACTATCAGAAATTGTTCAGACATGTATTGACTTTGGATTTACCGAATAGTTCGATTCATCGAAACTATATTCAGTAATTATCTTGATTCAGTGATTCTTTTACGAAATCATCAGTAACTGAAATTTTCAGTAATTATTATCTTGCAATGTTCAGTAATTGTGTTTTCTTGTATTTGAATAAATGTTATTGTGTATTTGTCATGTGTCTATGTAGACGGTGACTATCGTAAATTATTGTGTATTGTATGGCTATAGAAAAAATATTGTTTGTCCTATCATGATCTGTTAAATTTGTTATTGTGAACTTGAAAATCTGTAGGGTTATGTGCCTTTGAAGAAGATGGCATTAAAATTAATTTTGTGATGTATTACCTATAGAAAAATTTTATCACGTGTCGATGTAAGAGGTGACTATCACAAATTGTTCAGTCATGTATTGACTTTGGATTTACCGAATAGTTCAGTTACTAAAACTATATTCACTAATTATCTTGATTAAGTGATTCTTTTATGAAATCGTCAGTAACTGAAATTTTCAGTAATTATTATCTTGCAATGTTCAGTAATTGTGTTTTCTTGTGTTTGAATAAATGTTATTGTGTATTTGTCATGTGTCTATGTAGACGGTAACTATCGTAAATTATTATGTATTGTATGGCTATAGAAAAAATGTTGTTTGTCCTATCATCTATTGAATTTGTTATTGTGAATTTGAAAAAAATCTGTAGGGTTATGTGCCTTTGAAGAAGATGACATTAAAATTAATTTTGTGATGTATTACCTATAGAAAAATTTTGTCATGTGTCGATGTAAGAGGCGACTATCACAAATTGTTCAGTCATGTACTTTGGATTTACCGAATAGTTCAGTTAATGAAACTATATTCAGTAATTATCTCAATTCAGTGATTCTTCTCTGAAATCTTCGAGTAATCGATGTTTTTAGTAATTATTATCTTGCAATGTTTAGTAATTGTGTTTTCTTGTGTTTGAATGTACTTGTGTTTTTGAAAATCTGTAGGGTTATGTACCTTTACTCAGTAATTTTGTGAGATTCAACAATTTAATTATTCATTAATTCTTCTGCTATCATGCTTCCTTTGTTGATTGTAAATTTATCCATGGATTTAATTTGCACCCATGGCAAGCGTCATTCTCTAAGTTCTTTATAGCTACAAGGTTACCAGCTCACAATAACAAGATTGTGTTTGTAGGATGTTGATGCCATTGCGCATTCTTACCGGCCAAGATTTTCAAAAAATAGATGCCACAATCCTGATGTCATATGCGTCCACTGGAGCTATCTCTGAAGAAGAGAACATTCTACAGCTAGCTACTATTCAAGGTGAATGAGAACGGTAGTGTGCTTGTTTTCCCTGCAATAGTTTTTAGTAATCCTGCTTCTCTTTTGCTCAATTTTGCAAGCTTCTTCTATGATTGATTGTTAGGTTGTTTAATCACTTGCCATCTTACTCAGTAATTTAATCCTTCTCTTGCTAACATAGTTAGTAATTTTGTAAGAGATAATAGTTTGGTTGTTCGAGTAATTATCCCTTGACAATATAAAAAATACGGGCATGATTTTCCCCTTCCTTTAGTAATTATATATTTGTTCTCAGTATTTTATCTTTGCTAGTTCAAAGTTCTATGTCTCGGTAATTGGTAAGGATGACACCACACTTAATTGAACAAAGTTTTGCCACATCCCTATGTGTCAGTAATTTCTAACATTCACATAAATAGCTTCATGTAGAATAATTATTGAATGGGTTTATAGTCTTCATTTAGTAATTATTTCCAAATCTCACTTTTGTATAATCCCAATTCAGCAATCTTATCGCTTCACTTAATCCAGATTCAGTAATTTTCTCGCTTTATTTCATTTTGTAAGTTTTTAGCCTTCAATAGCTAACTTATTCATTAAATTCTATGCAACCTTACTTAGTAATTTTGTGACATACATCAATTTATAATTATATTAAAACTTGCTGGGCACCTTTAATATGATATGTTGTTGGAAATAATCTTAGTAATTCTGTATCCTCCCGTTTAGTTTTATCTATTATCTTAGTAATTTGATGGCCTTTCTTCAGTAATTCAATATCCTTCATTCAGTAGTTTCCCCTATCCATTTAACGATTGCTAGCCTTTTCTTCGAGTACTATATACTTGCTCAATAGTTTCCTATTTGTTATTCAGTAGTTTCTATTGATGCTTAGATATATCGCCATTCAGTTATTTCTCACTAAATAATTAAGTAATTTTGTAATCTTTAAATAGTTTAATCATGAAATATTTTGTCAGTAATTTCTCAAATCTCACCCAGGACCATTAAAACTTCTATCTTCCATAACAAAATGACTTGTTCTCCATTGAGTTGATCGAGTAATTATTACTCTACATTATTTTTTTATATTTTTCAAGGTAATTTTGTAATTGGTCACCGGTCAATTTGGCTCAAGTTTTAGCAGCAGATCGATATCAACCATGTCTATTGCACAAGCATTCATGCTAATTCAGTAATTATTCATTGAGGCCCTGTTCGTTTCCTGCCCTCTAAAATTTAGCACTGTCACATCAAAGAGAATCTTATAATTTATAAATATTTTGATTAATTTAATGACAAAACCCTTTTGACAGATTGGTACTAATTTTTTAGATGAATCTAATGAGGTTAATTAATCTATGTTTTGCTAAAGTGATGCTACAGTAACCATCTTCTAATCACAACTTAATTAATCTTATTAGATTCGTCTCGTAAATTAGTCTAGAGGTCTGTAATTTATTTTATAATTAAACTTTAGTTAATACTCATAAATAGTAAGATTCTTTTTGATGTGATAGCTATAAAGTTTAGACCCCAGGAAACGAACACACCTTAAGTAGTTTTTCTTCCAATTATTCACGTGTCACCTATTTTCCTTGAAAACAGGCCAATAATTCCTATAACTGCAAATGTCAATAATTTTAAATAATTCCAACATCAGTACCATCATCCTTGTCATTAAAATTTTCAGTACTGTCACAACATTTGTTGGCATACTACATTCACACAATCATAGGAATATAAAGGATTACACTCCAGTAGCTCGAGCCACTTGTGGAAAGCAAATAAAACATATTAGCCTCTGCACTATGGAATGTCTCTTGTTCAGAACACTAAACAAAATTCAAATAAATTTCTTCACCATTCCAAACTCAAAAGTCTTGCCCATCATCAAGCTTGTAATGTTGTTGTATCTAGCTAGCTGAAGGCCATGACATAGTTTTCAAGGGCTTGCGTGAACGAAACAGAGCCATGCTAATCTCATCTGCATGTAATGAGACCTGCGTCATGTTAGTCTTGTGTGCAACATTGTAGAAAATAAGTATCTATTTGGTAATATGTCGAACACATGGCCTGCACACTAGCAACAACACTGTACACGGACAGGCATCACACTTAGAAGTAGAAGAAGTTGATGTATGGTATCCAGATTAGAATATTATAAGCAACCAGTCGTCAGAATTACAAGATGAAGCTTATTTGTCTTCCCCTGCCTCAAAATGGTAGAAAATCTCCACAAGTTCCACTTGATTCTCACAATTTTTCTTTCGTGGCTGTGATAGGCAGAAGCCCATGGCACTGCAGTCAGGGGCAGCTTCTCTTGCAGTTCCTCGTTAAGCACTGATGTGCGTCAGGAACAACAGAAGCTCAATGTTGAGGAGCAAAGTTTGCCATAAGAGCAGGTCGCTAGTGATTGAGGGCTATGAAGAACCCTTGGCGACGGGAAAATTAATTGGTTAAGACATGTCGCCGATTCTGCAAGGAAAGAAGGTCGGGATTACCTGTGGTTCCGCACGGAGGAGAAATGCCGGCCGGGATTGACCAGGATGAGGCATCCGGATCTCTCTGCCGCTTGCACGGCTGCCGGGGAAAAGGGCCAGTGATCCCTTGGAGTTCTGAACCTGGAGGAAGTTGCTCCTCCAAGGATTAAGGCTGAAACCAACGGGGGCGGGTGCCCACGGATCTCGTCACCGCTCCGGCGGCTGGCGGGGAAGGCGAAGGTCAGGGATTCCTAGGTGCTCGCGGGGCGACGAGGATGAAGAAGCGCAGTGAATCCTGACGCGCTGGGGAAGAACTCGACGACGGCGCGCTCGGGCAAGGCTCGCCACTCTCGCGGCAAGATGAAGCATGGTCTCTTGCCTTGGTATACTGCAGCACGAGCCAGGCTCACCACTGTCGCGGTGAGGAGGATGGAGCTGGGTAGAGAGCTCGGGGAAGACTCGTCGGGGACCTCGTCGTCGCCCCCGCCGACGATGAGAAGGTAGCCCGATGGGGATTTTTTTTCTGGATTTGCGCTCGTGTGTGTGGGGTAGGTGGTGTCGGGTTTGTGTGGGTTTACGGGTTGCACCCGGCTTAGGAGTGGAGCTGGGGAGGATGCGGGAGTGGGCGCGCCGCGCGGTTCTAGTTGGCTCGATCGGGTGCTGGATCTGGTGGGGTGTAGAATAAGTTATTCTACACCCGGTGTAGAATAGTTCTACTCTATATATATATATATTAGTATAATTGCGCTATAGAATATATATCATACAATTGGCTATAGAATAGACATTCGTAGCCTGGACCCAACGGAAACATCCAACCGAGCCCGACTTTCCCCGGACCCGTTGCGGTCGACCTAGCTTGGCCTCACCGACGTGGCCCCTAGCATGACGTGGATTAGATGGAGAGGGCGGAGGGCAGCCCGAGGCCCCAAACCGCACCTATTTTCTATTCGTCCTTCCTCGCTCCTCGCAGGAGAAAATAAAACTTCCAATCCCATTCTAAAAAAGAATAAACTTCCGATCCCCTGCGGCGGCGGCGGCGGCGGCGGTTGTGCATGCGGATGACCTGGCGCGTGGGTGATGGGTGGCCCTGCGGCGTAGGTGTGCGGTGGGATAGCTGAGCAGGCGGATGCCGTGCGTACGGGTGGTCGCGCGGCCTTGCTCGCGGGCGGCGTGAGAGTTGCGCGGGCATCGCTGGAGAGAAATCCAGTAAGCTTATGTTTCAGTGGCAGCAATTGTTTGGTCGAATGGGATGGATAAGGATCCATGGATCCATTGCGACGGCTGCAACCCAACCGTCAGATCTTGGGCAGGCAGCCCTCTACCTCTAGCAACGAAGAAGAGACTGTGCCTTCCTGCGCTGCCGAGTCATAGTCGACAATCAGGTAGTCATTGGCTCATGGCTTATCTGATCTATCCAGGTACCTACGTGCTCTCCATTTGAATCCCCGAATCTTTTTTCTTCTTGCCCAATTTGATGTATCGGAGGTCTATGTTCCCCAAATACTCCCTAAATAGTTTTTAATTTGCTAAGTAAATGCAGTAGATGCCTACGTGCTCTTCCTCCCAAATCGATTTTAATTTTGCTCAGTTAGGGGATGGATCGGGTATCTGTGTGCCCAATTTCCTCCCCAAATTGTTTTTAATTTCTGTAAATAAATTCTTCAGATGCCTGTCTTCCATTATATTCACCGGTTATTTCCCTTCCGGATGTCAAATATTTGATTGAAAAAAATTATTGTTTCTGAAACATGATATGTTGAGGCCTTCAGAAATTAAATCCCTGTATTATGAACTTTTTAATGTTGCTGATTTGCTTACTCAATATCATAGGGCATATGCATACGGACGCTAGCTTAACAGATGTCCCTATCCTGCACCCATGTTTGATGTACTACTGGTTATTAACTGATTTTGTTTCTTCTTTACAGCCATTTCAATTGTTTTATTGCAATATTGAAGGCATGGACAGATATATGTGACTACTCATAGTGCTTGGACAGATATATATGGATTAATAGCTTAGTTGAAGACTCAGCTTGGCCTGCTTTTAGATCTATTATTGTTTTATGGTACATAATAGCATCAATGCCCCAAGAAAAATGATATTTCAGTATGCAGTCTTGTATATTTTAATCTTCATAGTTGCCAATCATATCTTTTATGATTAGTAGCATAATTAAAGCTTCACATTTGTTTAATATGATACCAAAATAACGAGCTTACCTTGCGCAGGGTAATAAATGCTTTACTGAGATGTATGATTTATTTGAACATGTGCTTCCTCTGAATTATATTCTTTTATTGTTTTTATTAACCTGATGGATTGACAACCAATTTCACTTGATGGCAGTTTCTGCTTTTGTATCTACTACTAAGATGTGATTTCCACCTGCACGAAATGTTGGTAACAACTGCATACTCAACTCTCTATGTCTTTCTAAACTCAATTTTTATCCATTTTTTACTTCCTAGTATACAGATCTGAAGGTGATATCGATGTTGAGTAGCATCTGCACTTCTGCAGCTGCAAGCAGCACCTTCTAATGCTGATCAGAAGAAGGTAACCTTGCTTAGTCCCTTTCCTTCCTTTTTCTAAGGAGTGATCCATGGAATCCAGTTTTCTTGAATAAAAAAATAAACCCATGAGGCCTTCAAAAATCAAATGTATTTGACTTGCTGCTGATTATCAACTGACTATTTTCATACCATCAACCTGTTGTCTTCCCTATCCATTTTCAATATAACGCATTAATGCTTGATTCTCTGTATGAAGCATGAAATTGTCATTTTGTAGTAAAACAGCTTCTATATTTGGCATACATCCATGTGTAATTTCTCTCGGATTAGTCTAAACCAGTGACGCCAATTTTTTGTAAAGGAAAGGATACAGGTTTTTGGAGTGTACCTTTAGCTAGATAGTACCATGAATCTAGAAATTATATTTCCAATTTTCGCTCCCAATTCTACCTGTAAGTCTCTAGCTAGATGGCCTACTTTTGTGCTTGCTAACAATTAAATATTTTAATTTACAAGTCCAATCTAGTTCTTTATTTCATTCCAGGTTGACCTTGAACTGAATAAAACTCACTCCAAAAATTTTATTTTCATGTCTTCCTCCAAATTTTAACTAGCTTAATGGGCCTATGTCTGTAGCTTGATGACATGCCGTTGTGCCTGCTCCAGTTTATATAGTTCTATTTATCTCAATTCATTTGGCTTTGAATATGAAATGAGCTTTAAAAATTGGCATGCCTATATGAAAAGCATATTGAACTGTCATGCTTCTGTAATCAACATACTAAGTAAGCTCGTGTGATTTACAGCTTCTTATCTTCGTTATTGTGCTATCGGAAATGTCAATAGATATGTAGCAGAATTAGTTTGATAATGTGTTTCTTTCTGAATCTTGACTACTGCATTTGTCAATAAAAATGTTTGATTTTTCTTATTTCTAGCAAAAAAAAAAAACTGTTGTTTCTACTTGCAATTACCCATCTCATTGGTGATGCTTTAAATTTTTTAAATTTGAAATGACTGTAGTATTCATTATTGTTTTGTTCAGGCGTGCATTCGAGAGAAATATTAATATGGACCAACGTATCCAGCATCCTTCAGAATTCATGTGGTGAACCCCTGTGATTTCCCTGACGCAGCCCTGATGATGCTTCTGGTCTGATGGTGTTGGATCTACGGCAAGCAAGCAATGGTGTTTGGCACAACTTTAGGCTATTGTATGTTGTACACATGACAATAGTGCATGTGCTTTTTAGAGACAATTAGAATGTGCTAGCAAAGCTATTAGATCATGCTGTTTCCAGTTTTTTTCCCTGTCTCCGGTGTACTGATTATAGTTTGGAACGCTCTGTAGTGATACCTTGTTATAGTATTGGGTAGTGAGTACTGCATCTGCATTTGCCGGTTGAATCGTGAATTTATTCTCAAGCAATCAACGGTTGAATCGTGAATTTATTCTCAAGTGTTGATAAAAAATTAGGCCTTTTTGGAAATGTGAAACTATCCAATTTCAATCGAGGACTACAAGACCATAGTGCCAATCACTACGCATCTGAATTCAGCAACTGTTAAACGCGAAACCTACTTCTATTAAAGTGACGGGTGATTTCTCCACAAACAAAGAGCAATAGACGCGGCTTTGGCCGTTGGGTGCAACACTCCGACCTGGCTACAGAATTCTTATTTTGTAGCTGGCTACAAATTAGCCTTACTATATATATATATATATATATATATATATATAGTGAATATATTATATAGCTGGCTACAAAATACAGTATTCTGTAGCCAGACCTGAATTAGACGTCCGACCGAGCCAGTCCCCCACACTCCCGATCCCAGCCATACGATCTCGTTCGAGGACCATCATCCGCGGTCGGCTCGCCTGAGCCTCCACATCCCGTCAACCCCATCTAATTCGGCTTCCACAACCGCAACGCACGGCTCCACGATTTACCAGTTGGAACCAAACGAGCAACGCTTCCGGCACCCAGGTGTGTCGTTCGCCTCTCGCCCCAGCGGAAGAACAAGGCTCCCGTGTTCCCGTCAGTGAAGGTCTCCAATCCAGGTTGCTCCACTCGCCTGATTGCTTTTATCTACCTTTTATTTTCTGGTTTGCTCAAAATCTGTTCTTATCCCGACATGGATTGTTTTTTGTTTTTGCAGTTCCTACGACGTCCCGGTGAAGCGGCCACTACCCTCTACGAATCGACATTTACTACCCATTTCAGTTTCACGCATCGAGCAGCAAGTGCGTATGTGCTCTCAATCTCATTCCCCAAATCGTTTTTACTTTTGCCTAACTCTTGGTTTAATCGGTGGTTGTTGCTCCACAATCAAATCTGACGAGCATGCTTCGCGTTGCGATTCCTCATCCTCCCCGACGCGTGCTTCGACCAGATCGGCAGCGATTTTCTCTTGATCTAACTCCGATTAGAATCTCTAATGCTCATGTGGTGAGCTCCGACACCGACTTTCTTCACCTGCCCCATACTGCCAATCCCATTTATATTCCTTTGCACGTAGAGGATCTAGAGGTTTGTCATGTCCCTCTCCGCGTCCCCTCTGATTCTGGATCAGTGCCTAACTGGCGTCTAGTTTAGGTGATTGTTGATTGAGATTGAAGCTTCGTTCACGGATATGCCGCACAATAAATTTACGAATTAGGATTTTTTTTTATATTTTTCATCCCTAATTTCCCAGCATCTAGATGAGTGACCACTGGGTATATGATAGATTCCCATCTCCTATCTGTTGATTACGTTCTGTTATTTTTGTCAGTTACAAACTCTCAAGAAGCAATTGTGAAAATTAAAAGTGTACTAGATTTGCTGCTACCATAATCTGAAAATTAATAGGAGTTGTAGGAATTGCAGTCCCATACCATTCTATCTGCTCTCTCTATTCGAGGGGCAGGACAACTATAAGGCTACAGTTTTGGAGCTAGTGGTATGTAGGTCTCTTCTAGTTCAAAGCTTGTAACATCTACGAAAATAGTGCGTAATGTCTCACACCAGATACCTTTATTTAGTTTAGAGGGACGTGCTACCATTGAGGCTGAGCCAGAGAAGCTGCTTACCTGCAACACCAGCTCTATAGATGTACATGTTACCTTAAAGCTCCTATGGCTTCCATGTAACTTGCAAGAAAAATATGAATCTTTCATAAATCTTGTGATCTTGATTTAGTCAACTGGTTCATATACATGAAGATCTGAAACTGATACTAAATAGAAGAATATGCATCTGCCAGAAGCTGGGGATCTAATATTATTGCCTATATTGTTAAATTATCCTGATACCGCATTAATTCCTTCGGTCAGAATGCTTTTCTTTCTACATGGCCTTGAGGCGAAGCATGCTCAGTGCAAGCATGTTGAGTAGCTTCCAAAAGGTTTGGTTTTATACATCCAACCCAAGTTCTCTATGCAAGTTCAGACGTTCATTCCAGATTTAAATCAGTACTAAATCGACTGATGAACTTGTCATGTTGCCCGATGATCTATTGCAATACCAATATATTCTTGCCCAATTTTTTTAGGTTGGTTATTGGATGGACTGCATCCAGATTCTCGTGCAGGTCTCAAGGTAAAGCAAAGCTTATCTGCTTCTGTTGTGAAGAAGATAAATGCTATTTTACATTGTTTTGCAAACCCCTTAATATTGTGATGTTATGATGTGTGTTTTTTCTTGTGTCAAATCTGTTCTAGACATCTGTAAAAGGTGTACATTGTTTCTCATTGTGACAATAGTTCACTAAGTCCTTTTTTCCCTGTAAACCATTCGCCATCCTTTACATATATCCAAATTTTCTATATCACTGATTTGTCTAAACCAATGGTGCTCGATAATTATTGATTCTGCAATGGAAAAATCATATATAGGTTTTGTGACCCTGGTCAATTCCAATCTTAACCTATTGGTCCTTGTTTCATTTCATATTGCATTAAATTGAATAAAATTGGCTCAGAAATTTCATTTTCAAATGTTGAACTTAAGTGTGGCATAAGGGGTCAATATCCGCATATTGATAAGGTGATGTTTTGCTTGCTCCCAATTAAATATGTTTATTTTATCTCAATTCATTTGGTTTGGGAGCTTCCAGAGTTTGTAACTAATGTTTCTTTTTTATTTTGAAAATGTTCCTTAAGTTTACTTTTGTCCCACTACTTGATGGTGCTTCCAGCCACAGTATCTTAACATTATGTTGTTTCTACAGTGAAAATGGAGGTTTTGGGGATAGCGACAAACTGTTGTCTCACGTCGCTCCGATGGAGCACCATGGTTGAGGTGAAGAGGATGAGATGGGCTCTCGAGTTGTCCATTGGAATAGTAAAAGGATGCCAAATGGGCTTCATCTCCAGATGAACCTTGTGTAGGTTGTAGGTGCTTTCCAGGTCCAAGGTGGTGTGTTTTCTGATTCTGGAGTATGAACTGATGCATGTGAATAAAACCATTGATGTGGAACATATATGGTTTTAAAACAATTAGTGTAATGTGGTTTGTTTCTACTATACTCAAGAATGAAGAAGCTGCAATTATGTGCATATTTAGTGTCGCTTGTTCAATAACTTCTCAATACTTTCAGAGAGTTGAAGTTTCTAATTTTTGTTTATTCGAGTTTTAGACATTATATCTCAAATGTTGACTGGAAGCAACTAGTTTGACAAAGTGCAAATGTTCTTCAGTTTGAGCAGTGAAGTCCTGGCTTCAATGTCAATTGTGAAGTCCTGGCTTCAAAGTACTTATCTTCATAAACTAATTGTTGCAGTAGTTTGAGCAGTTTGAGCATTCTATAATTAGCTCCCTGGAGTCAATATAGAATGCTGAGAGTTTAGTAACAATAGGTGCAGAATTAGAGCTAGGAAATAAAAATAGAATCCATAAGAATCACGCGTGATATGACACGACATTTGCTCCAGTTCCTGACGTGCAAATAAATGACATAATGGTGAGAAAAAAAAATTAGTGTGAACCCAGGGACAAAAACACAGAAATATTACAGCAGAAAATTGCTAGATGGAGTGATGGCGAAACAGTCTTGCACAGCGTCTCCTGCATCTTCGCCATGCATTAGCTCTGGTCCTCTTGTTGGGCAAGAGGAAGAAAACGACCATGAGTGCCGGAACTACATGACGATGTTTGTAAGCCCAACATTAGTTCGTGATCCATTCTGGACGGCACAACGCGCTGCTTCCCAGCGGGAGGATACGATCGGCTCATGAGCTGTGGCAACCGCGGCTCCAATTTTGGATTTTGGGAGTTCGAAATTTGGACGATGCCGACCGGTAGAACAGGGGATTTTAGTCGATGGTAATGGTCGACGGCTGTGTCGAGGCTCAGATCGACCCAACCCAACGTGGGATGGTGAGGAGAAGTTGCGGCTTGGCTCAAGGAAAGGGGGTGGGCCTCTACGTGGGATGGTGGGACGGGAGGGGCGCGGCTTCTAACAAGCCTGATCCGTGGATGGTCTCGGTCGACCGACCTGGCTACAGAATGGCTATTCCGTAGCTAGCTACAGATTAGCCTTACTCTTATATATATATATATATATATATATATATATATATATATATATATATATATATAGGGTAATTACATTTTACTCCCGGGTGTAGTTACTCCCACGTTCAAAAAACCACACATACCCATTTATCATTTTGAGTATGTACACATACCTAAAATAAGAATTTTCAAAATGATAACTATGAAAAAATTTGTGTGGAAATATTATATCTATGCACCTTGTTATATATTGCATTTCCTACATATAAAAGGAGTATGTATATATACTTGATTTATCCTCTTATAAAAAAGGAGTATGTCTACATACCATTTTTAAAATTCAAGTATGTGTACATACTTTATTTAGAAATCTCAAGTATGGAAAGATACCCTCTAATTTGTGAGATACACACATAGGAGTAACTACACCTGGGAGTAGAAAAAACGCTTCCTGTATAGGGTAATTACATTTTACGCGTTTTTCTACTCCCAGTGTAGTTACTCCCATGTGTGTATATTACAAATTAGGGGGTATCTTTTCATACTTGAGGTTTCTAAATAGAGTATATACACATACTTGAATTTTAAAAGTGGTATGTAGACATACTCCTTTTTTATAAGAGGATAAATCAAGTATATATACATACTCCTTTTATATGTAGGAAATGCAATATATAACAAGGTGCATAGAAATAATATTTCCACACAAATTTTTTCATGGTTATCATTTTGAAAATTCTTGTTTTAGTTATGTGCACATACTCAAAATGATAAATGGGTATGTACACATACCCAAGATGGTTTTTTGAACGTGGGAGTAACTACACCCGGAGTAAAATAAAATTACCCTATATATATATTTATGAATGTCATGAACTAGATCATTTACTTTTGGCTGTATGAAAACCGTGGTATATTGTCTTGGTATGAGTGCTAAATAGTTGTGCAAAAATACAATTATCGATGGATAATGATTTGTGAATTATTGATTAATGGTAATGATTGAATTAGTGTACCTCATGGTTCTCTTTTGTGATTAGTGGGTGCCTGGTTGCGACTTACAGTTGGTCGGTAATTCAACTAGTGTCCAACTGTTGGTTGGTAAAGAGTCATATATATCAACTCAAGGTGGGTCGCTAAATGTAAGTCGGTCGATAATACTTTTACCGAGATTGCTTGCACCGATGACAAAGCTCTTTAGTGACCGACCATAAGTGGCTTAAGGCACTTTTACCGACCCACCGTGGGTTGTGTAAAGTGAACTGTGGTGTAGTGACTGATCCAGTCCAGCAATATCGAACCTATTGCGATTCACAGTAGGAGCCTTGCACAATTGATTCTGTAGTGAGGTAAGGTCTTCCTCACCGAGGTCAGCACACCGATTTTTATTACCAATATGAGAATTTGTCCAACATGTTCTTATATCATTTTTTACGGCAGAAAGTTTCTTTATACTGTTGATGGTACTCGAGCAAGAAAGAGTTTTGGCAAATATGAACGAAAGGAGCACCACAGATTCTTGGACCAGAGATCTCTGGGGGGTTCAAAATGGAGTAACTGGTGGTCCACATGTCAAATTTTATTTCCTTTTATTACTCTGCCAACCTTATTTAAATTTATTCCCAGTCATGTGCCTGGAAAAGAAAAATATACACGATATCTATGCCTGTAAACGCACTGACCTCATTGTATAAGCTAGACAGATCGAGCTTCTAGCCTACCCCACGAAAAAATCTCCGGCTATAGCTTCCGCTATAGCCGGATATAGCTGCTAGGAGGAAGAACCGCTAAGCTATTTCAATTTTGCCGCTAAGCATTGTGAGCCGCTAATAGCTGGCTAAATCCCGCTTTAGCCGCTAAATGGACTGTAATTTAGCCCGCTAAATGAATGCATAGCCGCTAAAATGCACTTTGTTGTATTAAGTATCATTGTATTAGTCATGTTTCTCTCGTAAACTATTTATTCCTATTACATGTTAGCTGTTAGAAACTATTTATTTCAAGTGAAGATTGTAATGAACTATCTTTTTTTAATTAAGTTGATCAAGTTCTTTGTTAAGAAATGATTCTACTATATTTTTTCTAAAACCGCTAAATGGCTTAGCTGCCGCTATAGCCTGCTATAGCTATTCTTAGCTGTTCTGAATGCTGACCGCTAAAGGCCTTAGCCGGAGATTTTTTCATGGAGCCTACCCGGCAACTCTTCATTTTGAATACTGAACCTGGGAAATGCCCGTGTCCTTTGATATTCGGGATGGGAGGCCGGGGGAATCGAGACACAGCATCACTTGATTTGGTAGAGGAAAGGCCACTCGGCTTCAGGATCATGTTGGTACGATCAATAGCTATCGAGACCAGCATGATGGAAAACATTTTCCCGACAGTGCAAGAGCTCGACGCAAGTTCTCGCACCTTCTCACCTAGAGCGCGCCTTGGCTCACTAGAAGGCTGCGTTTGCAGGCAGCAGCACTACGGGAAATCAGGCATCCTCAGACTATCCGCAGCGCCTACTGCAAACTGAGTGGCAAACGGTTGTAACGTAAAGAATGGAGTAAAAAGAGCTGCAGTCGATGACGGTATAACCTACGCTCTGGAAGAGTAAACTGACTTCTACGGCAAAGCCAGAGCAACGGCTTCCGTAACGCTACCGAGGAAGAGGACAAGCGGATGTGAATAAATAATTTTTTAATAAAGATAGTAGTTGTAGGTGGATGAATAAAATATATGGTTGTTGAATATAGAGTAAATGTTAGAGTAGCAGGAGTGCGGAAGAAGTTGATATAGAGTAAATAATCTCGATGACGTGGCTAGAATATTTCTTTTAGAGTAAAAATGTAGAGTAACAGCACTGCGGATAGTCTCAGCGGCAACGCCAGGGATGGGGCCCAGCTCTTGCCAGCTAGATCGGGAACTTGGTGGCACCTGGCAGTGCATGGTGGGAAGTGCTAATGAGCTCGGCCCAGGTGCAAGCTCAGGCGCAGCCACAAGAGGACGAGCGGAGGAGAGCAGCTAGCAGATGGATGCGGGAGGGCACTGCAAGGCCTCAGTGCTCAGTATAATCACTACAACAAAAGGTTACTTCAGTCTACAACGGGCGGAACTGAACTTGCGTGTAGCCGCGGGTTTATTTCGAATGATTCAATCATTAGCAATGAATTCCTTGTTTTTTTGGGAACAACCATGAGATGCTAAAGAAATAGGTATACCTATGTTTCCGTGGTGTTAATCTCATTTCGTTTTGATCTTCACATGGTATTTCATCTGTACTAGTGCATTTGTCCTCTGTGTTTTCTTGGCATTAATCATGCCATCCCATAATAGTTGGAAGTAATAATGCATATTGATATGACACACCAATAACTGACCAAGAAGCACACCACCATGAAATGTAATAGTGGTCACAACTGCAATTATATAAACCAATAGGCTCCCAGCGGTTCATCATCATGTGCTTAGCAAGGATTTGGTTCTTTGTTTTTGGCGATAGGAGTCCAGGGGAACCGAGTCATAGGCTCCCTTGATATAGTAGTGGCAAGGCTGCTCAGCTTCCAGCCGTCATGTCCGTACTGGCAACAGCAATCATGTCCTAGCTGCTCGGCGACATCTGCAGCATGCCAAGCTGGAAGCAAGCTTCTTTAACTTCATCCCTTTCATGCCTTGGCCAATTCGAGGGTTGGGAGGAGGGGCATTTACAACATACCTCTGTTCCAAAAGCTTCCGGTCACAGAGGATGGTGAATGTACTCGATGACACTAACGGACGCGGTAGCCCGTAAGACTTTATATCAATCTTAGGACTTGATTTTGATTGAGAGAAAAGAGAAGAAAAAAGGGACCAGATATCCCATTGTTTTCTTCTGCTCTAGCGATCCTGCTTTTAATTCTCTGCTCCCTACAGCGATTCCATTGTCCTTCCATTCTGTAACCGACTTTCCACACATTACGGCAAGCAGACTAATTTAGACATTCTCAATACTATTTTCTTTTTACATTTACAAGACTTGTCATGTATCGTTTTTATTTATGTGGTGAAATAAAAATACATTTCGGGGACAGTGCACACTCATTTCAGGGTACGGTAGAAATGGCCTTATATAAATCTAAAAATGACTGCGAAACTTGAATCTATAGTGCCCCTACAACTCCACACATTTGCAAAAAAAACATGGTTCGTGCAATGATTCTATGGTTTTTAGGGATGGGAGGCCATGGGAATCGAGTCACCGGCTCACCTGATCCATTCTGTGCTGTACAACCTGCTCCATTTTCAGTGGCCTTGCTAGGAACTATCTGCAGGACATTAGTGGCGGAAGAAATCTCTTCTGTATCTTCTCGTTTGTCACACTGTTTCCATCAAGACGTTTGTGCTTCAACAGCAAGTGGCAAGGCGCAGACCACGTGGCTAATTGTGACAGACCCGCCTCACGAAGAAGCGGTTCTATCTCCAGGATCATCATGGGTGGCATTACACGCTGTGATGCCTGATATTTACAACATCAAACATAAGCATGATACAATAAATATAAGTACATGTCTTTTACTTCATCTAGAGTACAATATTACATCAGAGTCTCAGAAATCCAGAAGCAAATAAGTTGGAAAATAATTAGTACAGCGGAAGCAATAAGATACAATCGCTCTCTCGACGATACATCACGGGCTATCCGACAGAGACAGGTGTTCTGCCCTAAACACCTTGCCGGCACATCAATGGTTCTACTCCTCCGGACCGCACCACTCTCAAGTGTAGTGGCCTCCATCCATGGACTGGTCCTGTCAGTTGCCATCTCCGTCTAAGATGTCCTGCTCGACGGGGTCCTCTGAAATCCACATAGAGCAATGCTCTGAGCAATTAGAGCTCAGCAAGACTGACCCGTCAAGGTGGCCATCTATATCCGACTTCTAGACATGCAAAGGCCGAAGGGTAGAATAATAAAGCACTAAGTCTGCGTATAAGTGGATCCTTACTTTCATCTTTAATAGTCCATTAAGTTGTAACAAAAATAAAATTTAATTTGCACTAAGCTAAAGCATTACATGTTTCCAAACAATGTAATAAGCAATGCAGCAATTTAATCATCATAATCATATAAGTTCCTCTTCTTACTACGTTCCGACGGACGAGATAAGTGGTACTCGTTACTATGAGGTGCAGCGATTCGAATCGATTTACATCCTGCAGGAGCAACCTGATTGCACGTAACATACGCGCTTCCCGGAAGCCATATGAGACAACATTTCCCAGTCGACACTGTAGTGTTAGTCGGGCCTAGCTTCCCTCGAGAAGGGTCCCTCATGCGATGCTGTCCCGGACGTCATCCGTGAGTAGAGTGCTCCCTCCTCTTCGCCCCAAATTCCTGCCTAGTAACCAAGGGAGTAGGGTATCTCTCGAATATACAGCGACCATCGGTATATCGGTTTACTGGGCCCATCAATACTAGCATACAAATAGTACGTTCAAACTTATCCTCAGGAGCCGGACATGACGTGATCCTTGTGTGCACAGACGCGGTCCTGCCAGTCGCCATCTCCTTCACTTTCCACCTAATTTGCCCGCCCGGCCTCTAATTAACATTCTTATCTATCCTAGGCCTCCAATTTCCATTCTTCCTTGACGACACTAACGGACTCGGTAGCCCGTAGGACTTTATACCAATCCTAGGCCTTGATTTTGACTGAGAGAAAAGAGAAGAAAATAGAGACCAGATATATCGCATTGTTTTCTTTAGCTCCAGCGATCCAGCTTTTAATTACCGCAAGCAGACGAGATTTATGAATTGTCACATCTTTTGTTTGTTACATTTACAAGGCTTGTCGTGTATCGTTTTTATTGATGTGATGAAATAAAAATACATTTCAGGGATGGTCCATACTCATTTCAAGGTACTGTAGAAATGGCCTTATATAAATCTAAAAATGACTGCGAAACGTGAATCTATAGTGCCCCTACAACTCCACATTTGCAGAAAAAACATGGGTCGTGCATGATTCTATGGTTTTTAGGGATGGGAGGCCATGGGAATCGAGCCAGAGATCTCACTTGATCCATTCTGTGCTGTACAACCTGCTACATTTTCGGTGACCGTGCGATTTTGCTCGGAACTAACTGCACCTCACTAGTGCCGGGAGAAATCTCTTCTGTATCCTCTGAACTAACTGGACGATTTTGTCGCACTATTGTTGTCAAGAACTTTGTTCTTCAACAGCAAGTGGCAAGGCGCAGACCACGTGTCTCAGCTGTGGCATGATGCATGGGAAGGGTTCACCACTTCATCCACCGGATCTGCACATGACAGGACACTCATGAAGACTCTGTTGAACTTGACCATTCACCCATGTTTCATAGATCCAAGCCTTCAGATCATCAATGCTGTACTGGGATTGAGATCAAGCACTACGCCACGGTATATTTTTACCGACTTATAATAGCTACCAACTGTGAGTTGGTAAAGGTGGAAGACACATCATGGGTCGGTAATTCTATATTTACCAATAGAGCATAGGTCGGTAAAAAATTCAACATGTAGCGTGCAACCATTCGGTCGGTAAATGTTGCACCTATCGTTCCACGATCAGACGGGAAAAGTATGACCGGCTAAAATAACCTTAGAGAGTGCTAAACCCTAAATATTTTTCCTTTTGCCGTGCCAAAATTTTTTGGTCGCCGCACGCCTCCCGCTCACCTCCGGAGCCATTCCCGCTCGCCTCTGGTACCATTCGCGCTTGCCTAACCTCCAAAGCACTGTGTCAGAATTTCCAATTGCCGCCGCCTGCCTCCCACGAAATATTCGCACTGCCGTCAACGCCAATCCACAAACGCATCTGACCAGCTCTAGACGCGTCGCCGCCTTCCTCCCACTCCTTCTGGTCGCATCCAGCTCCAAGACGGCACTAATACCAGTTCCCACTGTGTTGCCGCCTTCCTCCCACTCAATCCCCTCCAAATTGCGCCTCCCACTACACCGCATCATTCCTGCAACTACTCCCCCACCAGATTGCGCCACCACTGGATCCCATTCCGCCCAATCCCCTCCAAATCACTTCACTGCTTGCCTCCCCTGCCCCCTGGGCGTCACCCTAGCAGGGTCAGTCTGCACGAACACCGCTTGCAGCCTAGGAAATCAGCTCCACCATCCGCAACAAGATCAAGATTTGACACCCACGGCCAGGACTAGGTCTTATTGGTCCCGTATTCTTTCTGCAAGATTCTGTAGTCTCCATTCCAACTGTAAGTTGTCTTCTGAATCTCCGGATCCTTTTTTAATAAATACAATTTATGGGCCCTAAATCCTGTAATAGCAAACGAAGAAAAATAATGTTCTGCACTTCTGCTGGACTGCCACACATACAGTATATTCAGATTTATTTCCTAGTTGGCTGTAGGCAGGGCCGTCTCTAGAAATTTGAGGCCCCGGTGCCAAACATATGAAGGGGCCCTTAAAATTGTTGTGGCCCGATTTCCGCAAGCTATTACGTGAAGCTGAAACGAGTCGCTCTCAGAAGGGGGTTCATCTGGCCTGATTTTTGTGTGGGCCTTCATTTCTTTGAAGACAAGTACTTATGTTTTTTTTAGACAAAAGACAAGTACTTATGTGCGCACGCATACAGATTGCGCCGGAGCAATTGTTGTGGCCTGATCTTCTCGAAGGATCTTCGAAACTTGATAAACATCGCTGCGTGACCTGACCAGGACGTTGCGCACCGCGACATCTTGCACACGCGACGAACAACCGAGACAATTGCCCTTCCACGTACCGATGAAGCCAGCCCACGCAATCACGCCGTATAGACGTGAAGGCACAAACTGGGTGAACCGCAGTTCGACGTTCTACAACTCCCTCAGGAATCGAAAGAACAAGTCTACAAGTCTCTCAAGACTCACGTTGAAAGAACTCAAGTTTGTATTTCTGAATTGATAGCCAAAAGATACACTCGTCCTCTATTAGATGGATACATATAGCACTAATGCTGTATACAGTTTAGATAAAAAAAAATGGGAACACGCAGCAGGAAGTTGTAGCACTCCTTCTATTTAATAGCCTTGCCTAATGGAACTCTTTGGATGGTTGATATTCTTCTGCATGCTTGTACGTGTGTGGACAGCAACCTGGTTGTTAACTGCCTTCTTAACTCACAAATTTATTTGACATCCACGGCTGATCTGCATGGTAGTTGAATGGTCCGTCCTCCTTCCTCTATTCTCACAAGGACGTTCAAGCACCAAGCTGTTGCAATTAAAATGTAGGACACAATATAATATTTCTAGATATAAAATAGTATTTTATATGTAGGGATAGCTTTCACCTATGATTATTCTTCTAAGTTTTCACACTGCAACATCAGCATGTCATAGATAGAGCTGATCATCACAATGTTGGAAGGCAAAATCCATCATTGTCCCATGCACTTGGGTACACGCCATCATTCCTAAGAATTTTCAAACAGCAATTTGAAAGCACTGACTGATCTGAATTGTTGTGATTAATTAAAATAAGGTTAGCATTCACCTGAGAATGGATTTCCTTCTCTAGTTGTTTAGCTCGCATTCTTGTAACTGGACCATTAATATTTGTTGCATCCTTATGTTCATAATATTAGTGGCAATGCTAGGGGTGTCCTCATCAAGTATTGTAACTGCAAACTTTTTTAATATGTTAACATTACAATGTCAAAAACGATAGAATCATGTTTTTTCTATAACCGTTCTTATATATAGATTTGCATACGATGGCCTTATCGTGTTGCCACTGATGCCACCCCCTCATGTCGTGCATCATGCCAACCGTCAACTCGCGTTAACACCACATAACACCATGCCGCATCTAGCTGCCACTGCTGCGCTCGGGCATCACGCAGTGGCCACCACCATCTCACATCGCACTGCCACTTCCTCTATCCTAAAAAATATTGTATATAGTCTTTAAAGAAAACCCACCCTGTCCACATTAAAAGTACAAAACGTCAAAAGGATCACCACCAAAAATTATATATAGCATGAAAACACTGAAGCACATTTGAATACACAGTACGTGTCAAGCATTGATTGTATGTCTTTTGGGGACGGGAGGCTTGGGGAAGCAAGTGAATGGCTCGAATGATTTCTTGGTGGACATGCATCTCAGATTCGTGCGACCATGTCCGTACTAGCGAAATTGGAAGCAACTTGTAACTTAGAAAAGACTTTAGCTTGGCGATGTCCTCATCGTATTAGACTAAGTTATACATAAATCGGCAGAACCATTATTGAATATCTTTACTTGTCAATTTATACATATTTGTGTGTTGATTTGCATGGTTAGTCTTATTTTAATAATATCGGTACCTTTAGTATAAGGACCAATCTACCAAGGCGAATCTAAACGTTTCATTCATGTCCTATTTTATGTCAATTACATGCCAATGAACTGAGTAACTGATAGCCGATACACTTTACTTTATGCTTTATTTTTAATATTCGGTTGCCATTACTAATCGCCCTATTTCGGCTGATAACCCACGAATCTTATATGCCATACCTGTCTTTGTTGGTTTGCAGGGAAAACCAACTGGCACGCTAATGGAATTCGTCACCGTGTTCCAAGGTTTTGGTCCTGTTTGGAGTTAAGTAGATCTCTCAGGCCAGCGTGTGTCTCCAGGTGGGTTAGGTGTCACTTCACACTTTTTCCCGTCAACAGCTCCACAGTTCAACCGACGAAGCAATGGCCTATAGTTAAATACTGAGGTAACATCGCATCGTCAAGGAGGACCTCTAGATTTCGCACTTAAGGTGTGATCTCTTCTTCATTCAACATTTCTCGGGATGAGCAACATTCTAAGCATGGGGAGTGTTGGCAGTCGTAAACACTGTTCTTTGACTGCCAATTTATCCTCTTAAATGGAACATTTGTAGAGCAACTAAAGGAATTTGAGGTTTTCACTAACAAGTTCCATAAGTTTTGTTGAATTATGTTTTGCATGTGTCTTACATAGAAAAGTGACAAAAGGAGGGGTCATTTTGCTAAAATACTTCTTCCACCTTTATGTCCTTGGAAAACACCAAGAGGCCAACGCGAGGAGCGCAACCGGCTCGCTGCTGCTGGCCACCCGGGTTACATGGGTGGCTGGGCGTCGGACTGCGCCGGCCGGTGCGGCAGCACCAGGCAACAAGACAGCTGAGCACCCTGCCCGGCTTGCCCGTGAGTGGCAGCCAAGGCTGGGTGGCGGTTGGCACCGAGCGGCAATTGGCACCGGGTACTGGTTGGCACCGGGCGGTTGTTGGCACCAATGCCTAGGCAATCTGCTCGAAACATGGAGCCCCCTTGCCCGGACGGCACGCCTGCCGACCGGCAGCAGAGCCCGAGCGGCTTTGTCACCCTCTCTCTGCCTAGGTGCGCTAAGGGAGAGTCGGGCGGCGCGAGGCGCCGGACGGTCCGGCGATTGCACCCAAAGGACCCAGCTGTTGGAAAGGAGAAGGGCTGGACCCATAGGACATAAGTCAAGCACCCGCGACCAACTCGACAAAGGTCCTTCAGGGTGTGCCACCGACCTAATCCACAGACTAGCGACACACTAGGCTGGGTGGTCTATGTGGAGTTCCACAAACTTTTCCACCGCCTCTACTCCCGACTCTAAGGATCAATCTAAAGTGTCCAAGGCAAGACGGTGCAAAACCGACTAAGTGGCATGGTCGGGCGACCTGCCTCATCGGGCTCCCCGAGGCCGGGCGGCCTGCCAATTGGCCCAAAAATGGTCACCAACTCCAGGACGTCTACAAGTACCCTCCCCTCCCCCGACCGGCTATTTGGGTGTAAATAGGTCCATTTGGCCATGGGAAATAGAGAGAGATAGAAATGAGACTCATTCACTACACTTAGAGGAGACACCCTCTAGTAGTACTTGTTGTAGCGGAAGGTTGCGGTGGAGGAGGAGCCAGGGATGTAGGCTTCCACTTCATCTTGTGTCGTGAAGATGTCACTCCTGCAAGAGTAGTCTTCTTCGTCTTCGGGGCCGGGTAACATGTAGCTCCTCTCTTCGTTATGCATTAAAGGGAGTGTTTCTTTCCTTAGTATCTATGGGATTCACGTGTGTATCTTTTTGTAACTAGATTATCATATGATCGTAATGCTTGCTAAGTCTAGAATTAGAAGTAAAGTTATAGTGTGAACATGGTGTTTTGCCATGTTTTGCATTCGTCCGCACGGATGTATGGTAGGCGGTGGGCGGTGACAACCTTGTCCGTCCTATGGAGTCCACCACATGGTAGGGATGTCTATTAGCAGGGTTTAATAGCAGTCGCATATCCCTCTTGTTGTGTAGTTAGTTATCGACTCTTGATAAGAGGAACGGTTGTGCCCCAATATAGATATTTGGAATAGAACCTTGCCGAGGTGTATGAGTAAGATGAGCTAGAATTAGATTGCCTGGCCCGAGGACCCTCTTAGCATATAGTTTTTCCTCCTAAATCTTGCATACTTCTTGAAGGTGATTAAATTTGAAGATCTTGCATTTCTTGTTCTCGGTGGACTCAATACTCTAGAATACTCCTGAGTGAAGGCTGCACCGGTATCCGTACGCTCGCGGATTAATTTCTGTTAGGCTTAAGGACTGCCAACAAACAGTACTCATGCCCATTGTTGGTATTTTTGATGATCACGGATGAATCCCGCAAGCGCACGTAAATGCTGTTGTAGCACTTTCCTAGGAGTATTCTAGGGTTTATTCGAATCCAAGGAACCCTATGTGAAAATCCTAATTTCTAGTCAATCCAAGGACAAGAGAGTTATGTTGGTGTAGGATTGAGAGGTCTATCTATGGATAAGCACCAATCTAAGCAAAGTTGTAGCTCTAATTACTTGCTTCGTCTACGGATTCATGCCCAGTATACACAAGGCAACTTCGTCTTACTTCGCAACCGAACATTGAGGAGTACAATGGACAGATAGTGTTGTCACCACCTACTGTCTACATCTGTAGATCATGGGTTATGAGGTGACCAAAGATGATTTCTGACCTAAGCACCAGGCCTAAGTTATCGATCTGTCACTTAAACTAAATAACCTTTATTAACAATAGGACTTTGAACCCACAAGTAAATGAGCACACAACCTACCTAATAAGGAAAGATTAAGACCATAAATAAACACGCTGACTCACGTGATAAGGCAAGCATCCGTAGAGGCACAAGGTTGAAGTAGAGGGCTCACAAACAAGAAACTAATCTGGACAGCCCCTCACTCTCTTCCTAACATAAGTACTAAACTAAGTAGCACTTGAACCTTTGAAGTGGAGCTCTAAATTGGATTTGCTACATGTGTGTTGAAGTAAGGGGTGTGGCCCTCTATTTATAGTCTCCAAAAGGTCGGTTTGAAAGGCGGTTCCGTGCAAAATTCCTGTGCCACCACCTCTGCGAAGGAGGTAACTATTTCCACGTGGAAGCATGCCCAAATTAGGCTCAAGATGAGCTTCACCGACCAAAGGGCCCTTGGTCGGCGATCCGAGGTTGGGCGCCTTGTCCCGAGCGTTCTCCGGGTGGCCTATAGGTGGACGCTTGTCCTAGATCTTCGGTTGTTTTGCCCAGGGAGTCCGAGGAATCTTGTGTTTCCATATGTGCAAACGTTGTGATGATTTTTGATTGGCAGACTCGACATTTCTTTGGTTTGATAACATGGAAATTTCCTAAATTCATGGATAAATCAGCTGCACTCAGATATTCACCAACACTAGTGGAATTCGTTAGTAATAAACTCCTACCACCATGTTGGTTATTCATTTTCTCTTTTATGCAAGCAATTGACAATAAAATTTAGTACTTAAGGACCATCAAAGTCCATGTCAAAAAGCTGGCAGCAAAGGGCAAGACTATGAGAACCATTATCTGTTCACACGCGCACCATGTGACTTATGACTTGTGACCCGCAATTGTGTCATATTGTGAGTACTGTTGTGAAAAACAACTATATCAGCTAGGTAACCACACACTTTGATGCACACGCACAAAGCACAATATAGATGAACACAGGATATAATAGTGGATGGCTGGCTCTCTCGCTTTCTATTGATCTCTCAAGTTTGCATATACAAGTTCACTCGGTGAGTGGATCACCCTTGTGTGTAAGGCACCAGCCAAGGGTTCTATTTATAGTCAGCCGGACCGGTGGCAATTTGGTAATTCAGCCCACAAAATACTGTAGCAATTTTACTGTGTGCACCAAATCATTAATGCTTGTACCAGGCCATTAATGCTTCTCCGATTCTGTAGTGCATTGGATAAGACCGGGCAGTGAATTGCTCAGTTTCATAACACTCCCCTTGGACGAATTACCACGCTATGTCTATGCCTCGTTATAAACCCCTCCAAAAACCCGAGTGGGAAAAATGGTAGGTGAAAAGAGTACATGACATGCGCAAGCTGTGTTACACCTGTTGCCTCGTTAAAAACCTTGCATGAGAAAACCCGGTGGGAAAAACTCACCAAGGGAAAAAGAGTACAACAGTTGGTTGTCGGGATCCGGTAGTCTTCAGGACTACGCAAGTGATCTGCAGGATCACTCCCATGATCTTCGGGATCACGGGTATGGGCTAACCCTTTTGGTGATCTTCAGGATCACCACATGATCTTCAGGATCATGATTTCATTCTCCCCCGATCCTTGCAACTCTCTAAGTCGTCTCATGCCAATTCCCCGAACGCATCTATAGAAGCTATGTCACACCCCTATCCCGAAAGATAGTTAAGTGTGGTACGGATCGCCTTGGGAGATGATTGACGAAGCAACCATGCATAGCATCACATTAACAGACATACACGATTTGCAAGGTTACATAATTAAGGCTTGATTACAACATAGAGTTCGAATAAAAGATACATTAGGTTCGGAATTAAGTCTTACATAGCCATGATCTTTGTTCGAAATTAAAGTGCGGAAGCGAAATACAACTCGACGATACATAGATAACTTAAATGAACCACGCCGGCCTAGGCCATGGCTCACTCATCATGGGTCGGAGAGCTAGGAACCCATTCAATGGTCCATTCTTTGGGCTCATCTCCATCCCAAACCACCTTACCACAACAATCACAAAAACCGGCTTGCGGGAAACCCGTAATCAACATGTAGTGGCAAAGCCCGAGTATCTAACATACTCCGCAAGTCTTACCCGTCAAATTGGCCATCTAAGACCGACTCCTAGATGCATGGGGCTTGACCGGTTTAACTTGGCATTTTGCATAAATAGCACCTATGCTAATTAGGTTGGCAATTTTATTACTTAGCCAAGTTAATAGGGTTGTTGCGTAAGGAAACTTTAGTGAGCATACTAACAATACAAGAGTTTGCAATACAAATTTAATATCAACATAAAACAGCAAGCTCTTCCATCTCTTTCCATTACTACACATTGCGAACTGCTCGAATCAAGTGGTACTCATTAACCGAGAGGAAACGGCGATAATTATCGAATTATTAATCCTGCAGGAAAGAACCCAAATGCACGACATACGCATCATTTAAGAACACGTATGGCCACCGTTCGCGAGTTCATCGTAAAGTAAAACACGGGGCCACCGACCCCGAGTACACGTCCCCTTGCGACCGTTCAACAACGCGCCCAAGGCTTAACCCATGTACTCTCCAACGGTCCTCAACCCGTGCAACCACCGTGCCAAACACATCACCTCCGGGTCGGTGAGATATCCGGCTCACTTTACCACTTACAAGCTACATAGGTTTACCAATCCCCATAAGAAAGGTATGCAAGTGGTACACAACTCAAACTTGTTCGCGGAGCCACAATGGGGTGTTCTCAATTTTTAACCAAATTCATCATGTTCACCTTTAATCATAAGCCATGAGTGAGATCCCCAATCTATCGTTGACTCCATAAACATAGCATAGCAATTCTAACGAGGATATGACACATAAGCGACATAGGACATATAGGAATTTATGCATGTGGATTTCCAATCAACGCCTAAAACTTAAATGCACATTCACCGTCCTTAATATAGTGATAAAGAAAGACATTTCAAATAATAGGAATGCACCGGGGCTTGCCTTGAGAGTGGTCGAAGTTAGTACTAGCTTCACAAGCGTTGAGAGTAGCAACGGCTTCTTCCGGCGGAATCAATTCAACGTCGTCACCTAAGGAATGAAATGCAATGCATAAGTCATATGAGTACAAGGTCGATGATGAGAGTGATGCGGGGGTGCTGTTTTGTAAAGATACATATGAACACATTAATCAAAAGTTGGTTCGCTCAAACTCTAGCAACCCTAACATGCCTCGTGTTTTCTTTTACGAGACCCAAATTACATGAGCAAGCATAACCATACTCGTATAGTGAGTAATGACTTGATGCATAGACATGAGTGCTGTGGTTAGTGTAGGTTTAGCACTAATAATTTAGCAAGTTTTTATAGTGCAATACGAAGAAATCTAGGCTTACGTATTTCGACATCACATGCGATGACGATTCCCTATTAGAATAGGAACTTGATTTCAAAATTCATACATAGGTGAAATACATGAAACCTTTTGACTAAACCTGCCATGAGTTGCTAAAGGACATGATGAACAGTAGAAATTACATAAACATGCATGAACATGATTTTGAATGACATAAAACGAATTATGCTTGTGCCGAAAATGACCCTCTAGACATTTAGATCTAGGGTTTGCAAAAATTATTACTTAACATGCTCCAAATTTAAAATGGGATTTTCTACATATGCACAGTACCAAAAGGAAATTAATTTTCAAGTTTCATGCAAAAATAATTTATACAGAATTAATTAAAAATTAAATACAGAGAATGCAAGAAATGCAATAACTTGAAAAATATGAAATGAAATGCAGATCTTCCAGTGCCAAAAATTCATGTGTGTGAGGGTGAAGACTTTGGCCAAGTGGCTTTTAATCTGGATTTATATTTTTAAAGTTATGGCTTAGTTAAGTTTTCAGGGGTTGACTTTTGTCATTTTTATAAAAATGTGAAAATGACCAGATCTGAGGAGTTCATGTTACTTTTATGAAAGTACAGGTCTTCTAGTTTCCAAAACATTTTAGTTTGTAATTTTTGGACGATTCAAACGCTAGATATGAATTTTTCAAACTCGAATGAAGTTCGGACCTAATTACGAAAATGCCATCGGCTCAATTTAAACAGGGGCGGCGCGCGGGCTCCGGCGAGCGGCGGCCGGCGCCGGCGAGCTCGCTCGCGGCGGCGCTGCGCTGGAGCTCGTGCTCCGTGCTTTGGGGAAAATGGTGCGCGTGCGACGGGGAACACGACGGCGGGGTCCACGAGGGCCCGCGGTGGCCGGAGGCGGCCGGCGACGGGCGGCGGCGCTCGCGGAGGTGCGGCGACGGCGCGCGTCCAGCTTAGGCGGAGGGAGAGGGAGAGGGTTGGCCGGGAAGCTTCACCTGCTCGCGGAGGAGGGCGGCGTGGGGTCGAGCTGGAGCGAGGGCGGCCGGAGATGCGAGCTCGTCGGGGAGGTGCCGAGGCCGGCGGCGGTGGCGGTCGGTTTTCTCCGAAATGCCGGCGATTGTCTGCAGAGGGGAGGGAGCTGGTCAGGAGGGAGGAAGGTGAGGCTCTTGCGCGCGTTTTGGCGAAGAAGGACGGGGAGCGCAGCTCACCTAGGCGGCGCGCGACGCGGAGACGGCCATGGCGCCCGGAACGGACGGCGGCGGCGATTTCCGGCCGTGCGCGAGCTACGGGCGAAGGGAGGGCGAGCTGGTGGTGTGGTGAGGAGCAGAGGGAGTGGGTGCAATGATTTGAGGTGATGGGAGGAGCGGGGCTCGGCCTCGGTGGCGTATTTTAGGGGGCGGCCGGACGGTGAGGCGGCGGCCGGAGCGGGGCGGCTTCAATGCCGGCCGGCCGGGGTTGGACGGCGGGTACAGTGTGGTTGGGAGCTGGCAGGGGTGGCGTGGCGACGGGACAGGGCGGGCACGCGCGCGGGCGGCGGCCAGGCTGGCCGGACCGGCGGTCCTCCGGTCGCCATTGCCCGGTGGGCACCGTAGCTCGGGGTCAAAATTGAGTTTGAATCTACAGTTTGGTAATTCGCCTAAAATTCATACTTCCGATGCTCCAAAAATAAAACCAAAAATATGGAGAGCTCCAGAATGATGTGCTCTATTTTTCATCTTTTAGTTTGAAGTTCTAAACTTGTTTCCAAAAATTCATACAAAATTCACAAGTAGCAGTGTTTCAGATTTGAATTTGAATTTTTGGGCTTTCAAAACGTTGTTCAAAAATTTGGTAAAAATATTGTAAATTCATCTTTTTACATGAGCAATCCAGTGGTGCAAAAATATGTGGGTAGTGTTTTTATAATTTTTTGCATTTTGGTTAGGGCTAGGGTTTAGGAGTAGGTTTTTCCTTTTTCCTTTTTATTTTTCTTCTTTTCCTTTGGGTAATTAGCATTAGTACTTCATTAGTGAAATGATTAGGGTACTAACTACGGGATTAGCCTTAATCGTGACATGGGATGTCACAAGCTAGATGCTTGGCAGAGACTTAGTGATTAAATCTGCAAGATTTTCACATGACTTAGTGTGCGGGATATTGATTTCACCGCTCTTCCGGAGCTCATGGGGGTAGAAGAACTTTGGAGCAATATGCTTCGTGTAATTGCTCTTCACATAGCCCATATGCATCTGTGCAACACAAGCGGCGTTATCCTCATAGATAACGGTGGGGGCATTGACGGTGTCCAAGCCACATGACTTCGGATGTGGCCAATCATCCGTCTTAGCCAAGCACATTCTCGTGTGGCCTCATAGAGTTCAACGATCTCCGAGTGGTTGGTTGACGTGGCAACCAGGGTCCGCTTCACGGACCGCCAAGCAATGGCTGCACCACCACGAGAGAAACACGAAACCGGTCTAGGATCCGGTATTATGTGGATCGGACATGTAGCCGACATCCACATACCCCACCATGGTCGGATCTTGGTTCTTTGGGAACCACAACCCAAGGTCCTGCGTACCTTGCAGGTACCGGAGAATGGTCTTGACGCCAACCCAATGCCTTCTGGTTGGGGCAGCACTGCACCGGCCAACAGATTGACCGCGAATGCAATATCGGGCCTCGTGCAATTCGCAAGGTACATAAGTGCTCCAATGGCGCTCAAGTAGGGAACTTCAGGTCCCAGTATTTCCTCATTCTCCCCTTTGGGTCCGAACGGGTCCTTTTTCACATCAAGTGAACGGACCACCATGGGGGTTCTCGAGAGGGTGGCACGTGTCCATATTAAACTTTTCAAGTACCCTCTTTGTGTAAGTAGACTGGTGTACAAACACTCCCCCGGGGAGGTGCTCGAGCTGCAGGCCCAAACAGAATTTGATTTTACCCAAGTCCTTCATCTCAAACTCCGTCTTGAGGTAAGCCATAGCTTCCTCAATGTCCCCTGTGGTGCCAATGATATTCAAATCATCGACATAGACGGAGATGATGCAAAATCCACTCGGGATTTCTTTATGAACACGAGAGGGCAATCATCATTGTTTGTGTAACCTCTCTTCAGGAGATAGTTACTCAAACGGTTGAATCACATCCTCCCGGATTGTTTCAACCCATACGAGTGCACGCTGCAGGCGTACACTATACATGTTGCGATTGGGATTCGGACCATGGATCTTGAGTCCTTCGGGGACTCGCATATAAATTTCCGAATCCAGTGACCCATACAAGTATGCGGTCACGACATCCATCAACTGCATTTTGAGATTTAGATTGGCCGCCATAGATATCAAATATCGGAACGTGATCCCACTCACGACGGGAGAATATGTTTCATCATAATCGATGCCGGGTCTCTGCGTGAACCCTTGTGCCACCAGTCTCGCTTTATATCTTACCACCTCATTATTTTCGTTCCTCTTCCGGAGGAACTACCCATTTGCATCCCACAGGGATGACCTTTGGGGGTGTTGGGACTGCAGGCCCAAACACTTTTTTTATAAAGCGAGCGCAACTCGCCTCGATTGCTGCTTTCCATTTATCCCAATCTGAGCGCCTTCGGCACTCCGCCATGGACTTTGGTTCTGGATCCGGATCCATTGAGCAAGCAATCTTTGAGGCAAAGTTTACATTCACAATGGTGGTCTTTCTATTGAACAACTCTCCCGTGTGCACATAATTAGTGGAGATCTCATACATATCCTCTAGCTTGTCGTGATTTCCCGAACGACCGAGCTAGGGCGTTCCGATTTCCCGGTGCGTTTAAGTGCGCGCGATGCACTAGGATTTCCATCTTCGGGATGGGGTCCTTCGGGGACCTTCCCAACTTCGAGGTTGGGTCGCCTCTTCGGGGGCTCCGTCTTCGAGACGGTGTCCTTCGGAGACATTCTCAACTTCGGGTTGAGCTTCTTCAACCGAATCCCGGAGTAGGACAAGCGGCTCGTGGTTGTGCCTCCGCGGACGTCTCCGTGGGGCTTTGTCCCGAGCACCCGCAGGTCTCCCCTCTTCCTAGGATGGGGGCGACACCAGAGTCGGTAGCCTTCGGGGCTATCTGCACTCCGTCCGGCGCATTTACTGCAGGTATATGCGACCACTGTCACTTCCTTATGATCAATGAAGGCATCTGGCAGCTTATTTGCAAGATTTTGCAAATTTATAATCCGCTGAACTTCTAGTTCAGCCTCGCTAGTGCGTGGGTCTAAGGACTGCATCCCAGTTGCATTCCATTCAATTTCCCGGCATTCTTCGGGATGCCGGTCTCCCCTAATGCTTGGGAAATTGTCCTCATCAAATATGCAATTAGTGTACCGAGCCGTATGAAGATCCGCAGTCATAGGCTCTAGGAATTCGATTATGGACGAAGTCTCATAACCAACATATATCCCCAACTTCCGGTGGGGTCCCATGGAAGTACGCTGAGGAGGTGGTATCGGCACATATACTGCACGACCGAATTTTCGCAGATGGGAAATACTTGATACTTTTCCATGCACTAGCTGTAAGGGGGATGTCTCATTATATGCAGTTGGCTTGAGTTGGATCAGTGCTGCTGCATGCAGCACTGCATGGCCCCAACAACTCGTTGGGAGCCGACAATTCTGCAATAGTGGACGAGCAATCCACTTTATCCTTTTGATCAAGGATTCAGCTAGGCCATTTTGAGTGTGGACATGTGGTACAGAATGCTCTATCTTAATGCCCATAGCCATGCAATAATCATCAAAGGCCTTCGACCTGAACTCACCAGCATTATCCATACGAATGGACTGTATGTGATTATCGGGAAACTTGCCTTTAATCCGATGATTTGAGCAATGAGCTTAGAGAATGCATGGTTTCTTGTGGACGGAAGGTCCACATGACTCCATCCGGTAGAAGCATCAATCAGTACCATGAAATACCTAAACGGTCCCGAGAGGGGTGAATAAGTCCACATATGTCCCCCTGTATCCTTTGCGGGAAAACAGGTGACTCATCCCTAATCTTCAGGAGGGATGGCCTAGTGATCAACTTCCCCTTTGCACAAGCCGTGCAAATGAATTCTTCAGGATTCGGGAAGTTCTTTGGCTCAATTTCATGGCCAGCAGAATTGTTGATGATTCTTCTCATCAACCCCAACCCAGGAGTGACCCAGCCTTTCATGCCATGTCTTATAGGCATCCGGGTCACGAAAAACTGTCTTCATCGCAACATATTCCTCGGCGGGTTTAATGTACGTACGGTACAAACCCGATGGCGATGAAGGGAGTTTTTCAACCACGTGCTTTTGATATCCATCAAATTTTGTGATGAGCAAGTATTCAATACCATGCTCGGTCTCGGTTTCAAGGTGGAAACCGTTTGCTCGGATATCTTTAAAACTCACAAGGGTACGTTTGGATTCTGGATAGAGGATAGCATTTCTCACAAGTATCCGTGTACCAATAGGAAAAACTAGCATGGCACTTCCGGTGCCAACAATATGAGCATTGCTTCCGGCAATACTCATAATATTTCCGGACTTCTTGGTTAAAGTGTGGAAATACCTAGTTTCTCTTAATATGGTATTTGTGGTTGCGCTGTCTACGAGACAACACTCCTCATCCGCCATGGGACCCAGCCGAACCTGTATCAAATATCTTCGACATGATAGATAGAGATGCAGAAAATATAAACACATAAAATAATAACAACTCGGGAAGACTGTTTGCAAAGACTTCGGGCTTTACAATAGCTGCTCTTCAGGAGCATATTCATGACCCAGTGCTGCTTCAGGAGCACTGTTTACAACTACGGTTCTTCAGGAACCGTGTGCTCTTCAGGAGCATGACCCATAACCGTGGTTCTTCGGGAACCACGAGCTCTTCAGGAGCTTTATTACAGTACTTTTGGACTGTATTCGACAACATGCGGAACATTGCACTTGACATGGAGGGGATTACTCGAGGTCCCCGAATATGTCAAAGTCATCATCAAGAAGGTCGTCCCCACTGTCGTCCTTTCGGACGTCTTCACCACTCGCAATGACCATGTCATTGGCGTGAGCTTCGAGCTCGGTGGTGAAGTGGGACTCGAGCCCGCCCTCGTTCTTGCTTTCGGAAGAGCGACGACGGGCGTCAATCGAGCGTCTAGGGACGCGACAGTTCTGCGAGACCAATGTCCCGAACGTCCACATCTCGTAACATGCATTCTTTCTTCCCCGGATGATTCACCTGTGACCTTCTTGTCACCTTTACCTTACGGCTTACCCTTTCCTCTCGCCTTTGAACATGCCACCCTTCCTACCCTTCCATTTCCTTCGGCCATATTTCGGGCCATCGGAACTCCCGGCAACATTAGCGTGTGCTTCGGGCACACCCATTGACCCGATGGGTCGAGCAGAATGGTTCTGCATGAGGACCTCATTCTGTTGTTCTGCAACTAACGAGGTCCGAGCGAGCTGAGAATATCTCGTATATTTTTGACACCTGTACTGTTGTTGTAGAACGATGTTGCCCGGGCGGAAGGTGTTCGGGGTTTTCTCGATCATCTCGGCATCCGTGATCTGCCGGCCACGAGACGCAACATCGAAACGATTCGATGAATGACAGACTTATATGCTGCCACGGACTTATAGTCTTGGAAGCGTAGGGTAATCCAGTCATTCCGAGCTCGTGGGAGTGCAATGGCCTGTTGTTGGTCAAAGCGATCCTTCAGGGATTCCCACGGAACTCGCGGATGCTCCTCGGTCATATACTTCATTTTTAGGTGCTAGGTGTATGTGATGACGCAGAAAGTGCAAAGCTTTTGCACTCTCGGCGTCATCAACCACAACCTTTTCCTTGCCAGCTCCGGGCTTGGCAATGGTATGACCGAGGCGCATGGATCTCCGGTTAATGACAATATCTTGAGCTCGGGTGAGGTAGTTGCTGCCATCCAAGGCGAGCTGGGTGAACTCCTTCTTTGCAATGTCCGGCATGCCTTATAGCTCGTAGAGTCTCGTGCTGATAACGTGTTGTGAAAAACAACTATATCAGCTAGGTAACCACACACTTCGTGCTGATAACGTGTCTTTGCAGTAGCACTTGCACACGCACAAAGCACAATATAGATGAACACAGGATATAATAGTGGATGGTTGGCTCTCTGCTTTCTATTGATCTCTCAAGTTTGCATATACAAGTTCATCGGTGAGTGGATCACCCTCGTGTGTAAGGCACCAGCCAAGGGTTCTATTTATAGTCAGCCGGACCAGTGGCAATTTGGTAATTCAGCCCACAAAATACTGTAGCAATTTTACTGTGTGCACCAAATCTTAATGCTTGTACCAGGCCATTAATGCTTCTCCAGTTACTGTAGCGCATTGGATAAGACCGGGCAGTGAATTGCTCAGTTTCATAACAAGTACAAATCATATTGTTTTTCTTTTTGCCACTTAATATCTCACAAATTGTGAACCTTAATGTACTAATCAAGAGGTTTAAATACATGGTCAATTATTATAACTCGTGATCAATTGGCAGCCAAGAATTGACTGTAATTTAGTGGGCGTCATTAGTACGGAAACGGCTCCAATATTAGGCCCACACAAAAATTCTTTTGCATTATTCCTCTTCCCTCCTTTGGAAGAGCTCTACTGTGATGTTGAGCTACTAAATCTTGTCAGCTGTTTTCTTTGGCGTGCACCGAGGACAAGGATGAGCAGTATCTCCAAGCCATTGTTGCTTTCTAGATGCCCGCACCTATGTAACCGCTCAAAGCTGTTCGTCGACGTTCCGCGTTGCCGCATCGACAAGCTGTTGCGACAACACCGACGGTCCACTTCGTCTACAATTTCAGCTAAATTTTAGTGGCGACAAACACAACATGAGTCCACTATGTTTCCTTTGGTGTTGTTGCTTTGTTTTACCTGCTGTTAGCATTAGTTTGCATCTCAGTTTTGAATGTCAATTAAATATGCCTCAAACTAAAATCTGGAATTAGAAGAATTCACAATTTTCCAACAACCCCCCACAAGAAACGTGACATGTCACGCAACTCTACCCCTGGGGAACTCATAAGGTACGAAGTAACTTATAAATTCAAAATTTCAGTTCTGACAAGATAAAATGTTTAGGAAAGTTTCATGCAACACATAAATAGCAAAAGAACATTAACTAAGATGGAATATTGGCTTAGCTTTTATTATTGAATCGATAAAAAGTATTAGACGAAACATATAAACACTAATATCGCTCTGGCAGCAAGGTCTCTTCTTCCAGACTGTAATAGATATTGTTACTATGACTGTTTCTTCCTTGAAGTACCATACCATTCAGTGTAACATTATTTTCTTCACATCCTTCGCCTACAGCAGTCCGTGGAACAGGCTCTCTTGATCCTCGGATCAAGCCTTCAAGCTTCATATCTACTTGCCGCATTGTTGGCCTGTCTTCTGCTCTCAGCTTTATGCATGCAGCAGCTAGATTGGCAATGTCAGTTATGAGTTCTCTGTCTCCCTCCTCTGCAACTTTGAGGGTCTAGTATCTGGAATAGGTTCCTTTGTGCAAGCGAAGCAACAAAAAATGTACAAGAAGGCCATCACCGTTACTAGACATATAAGCAAAAGGCTTCTTCCGGCTAAGTAACTCGACAAGGATGACACCAAAGCTGTAAACATCACTCTTTTCAGTTAGCCTTCCCGTATAGTAGTACATAGGGTCTAAATACCCAATAGTTCCTTGCACGACTGTGTTTACACCTGTTTGATCAATTGGAACATACCTTGATGCTCCAAAATCCGACACCTTTGCAGTTAGCAGATCATTAAGAAGTATATTTGAAGACTTAATATCCCTATGGATTATTGGAACAGAAATGGCAGAGTGGAGATATGCTAGAGCCCCTGCAGTAGCACTTGCGATAGTTAGCCTATTCTCCCACGACAACGATCGTGGACCTTCAACATGTAGATGGTCATATAGGGATCCATTCGATATGAACTCATAAACCAGCAGTGGGACTTCAGTTTCAAGGCAGCATCCCAAGAGCTTGACTATATTTCTGTGATTGATTTGTGACAAGGTTGCAACCTCATTTATAAACTCATCAATTTCCCCTTGTACGGCAATCTTTGATTTCTTGATGGCCACAATACTTTGATCTGATAAAATTCCTTTGTACACTACGCCATGACCTCCTCCGCCTAGCTTGCCTGCTACATCAAAGTTGTTTGTGGCCTTTTCCAACTCGTCCAATGTGATAATCATCCTTTCTGATATATCTGTCCTTTGAGATACTAGTTGCTCCAACAGCTGGCCACGGTTTTGCCTGTAAAATTTTTGTTTCTGCTGCTTCTTTCTTTGTTCTTTGAGCTTACGTGTTAGAAGTATGGCACCAAGAACCATACATACAAGGCCTACACCACTGCCGATTCCAAGGCCAATGCTTAAACCTAACAATTAACAAACATTACAATATTATTTTATATCAGTATATAGTAAGATGATGCTTATTTTACTAAACGTTGTGTTTTATAGGGGGTCCATTGATTACATTAAAAAATAATAATGCAATGCTTATTCCAATGCCGATACTTATTTTATATCATATGATAATCAAGTTTGATGTCTTGTCGTTCGTGATAGATATATAATAATTATATTATATACTGTCATTCTGAACAATGAACAATATGGCAATGTTTATATTTTCTCAAACCGTTTGGTCTATCAATAGGCCCGGTTGTTTATTGCATTAAATACCTCATGCTGTTGAACGTTCAAAAATGTTGGTCACGACTATAGGTGGTTACCTCTAGAAGATTTGGTACACCCACCCAGTTTGCTCGGGTCACCATGGGTCCCACGTGGACAGGAACAAGAAAAGTTTCCCAGTAGGTTCGTACAATGACCAAAGCAAGCATAATCTGCTGGATGATCGCACTCATTGATGTCTGCATATGCATGCGGTCATAGTACCTCAACACATGAGCTTCATTTTGAAATTGAGATGGAATGAAGATATATTCGCAAACCTGTGCAGCCGCCCGTGAGGTAAGGGTTGCCGTCGTAACCCTTGTCGCACCGGCACACGTAGCCGGCATGGGTTTTACTGCAGGTACTGTGTGTGCTCCTGCAGGAGGTCCTGCATCCTGTCGTGTTGCTAATCACCCAGTCCAGCACCACTGGAACTTCCTTTTCTGCCTTGGTCAGGCGTTGAGCGGAATCATCAACGAACAGTACCTCATCGACAACCGAAGAGAACCACATCCGCTCGGCGATGAACACTAGAACGCGGGTGATGTAGCTGTGGCGAGACATGTCATGTAGCTGTTGAAGACGCAGGTCGTAGGACGTCAGGTTCCAGCTGACGGACGTCTGGCAGCAGCCAATTCCAGAGCAACCAATACCAGAGCCCTCATAAGCATAAACGGTACGACTCAATTCTTGCCGGGGGCAGAAAGAAGCGCAGCCTGTGATGGTGTCGTTGCTTCCCTCGATGAGAAGCTCCGCGAGCACGTTGCACCCCGTTGCCACGAGGTCGTTCTCCTTCCACGACACAAGGAAGGGGCCACCATCAGGGAGGCCTCGCCACTTGCCGTGATAGACGGAGGTCACATCAGTGCCCTTGGACATGGGTATGGCCGTGCCATTGACGCGCGCGGTCGAATTGCGGAGCGAGATCTCGGTGATGCGGAGATACCCATCACCAATGAGCAGGCGCGGAGGTTTCTGGGTGTGGTCACAGGTAAGGTTAAAGCCTTCCATGTAGCACCCTTGGCTGAGCCCGAACGGGTACGGCACCATCACATCCCCACATGTAGTGTTGCAGTTTGGCAATCCTATGGGCCTCCTGTCCGATGCCGAAAGACTGGCTTGTAAACCAAACGCTGCTATGGCCATTGGCATTAGCATTCTGTAGTGTGAAGGTGTCATCTGCTATGGACTTGTATGAATCTTACTTTGCTCATGGCTTGGCCTCTAAGGTTGTATATATATATTCTTTTGATCAGGTAGCTAGTGTTAGGTGTTCTCATGGAAATTAATTAACATGGGGGAAAACAACCAGCACTGACATCACGAGACGCGTATTTGAACAACAGTTTGCGTGGACGAGGAAACAAACCAGTTGCTCTTCATGAATCAAATAATAGGCCGGCATCGGACAAATGACTTTAGCAATGAAGAGAAACCTGAATTGCATGACACACACCAAGAGGGTTTTACCTTTTGTTCTGTAACTGATCTCAACCAGTAATAATGAAAACACTGGCTGTGTGCACTATGCATTGTTTCCATTATCTAAAAGCTGATCTCAACTAGTAATAAACATATACCCTCTAGATTGGTGTTAGGAATATTTTTTGGAACATGAAAGCACTTTCCAATAAATATACACCGTTTTCTTCGTGATAGCTTAAATGTACATTTTGTTCCTCCGGTAAACCTCGGTCAACTTTATCATCACTTATTGAAGTTCTTGCCAATTGATGTTTTGACTGGGCCTGCGAATGCTGATTTTAACAAAGTAATCATAGATGCATCGGTCTGTATGATGATGTCAATTAAAACTAAAATGATTAGCCATAAAAGTTAGTAGATTTAATGATTCATAATTAGTGATCCTTAAGATCCTTCAGATTAGCCATGAAAGCTGGATTATAAGTGAATTGTCCACCTTTCCTCATCGGCTTAGGCTTTTGGGTTAGTTAGTTGGTGCATGCAACTCAATGAGGTATCGAGCCAGAGAGGTCTCGAGTTCGAATCCTGACTGGCATGATTTGTTAAATAAATTGTAACCCACTCCAATATTTCACGTTTGCAACTTGAGGGAGCCTGTACATGAGGGAGAGTGTTGGAGTATAAGTGGATTGTCCATCTTTTCTCGTCAGCTTAGGCTTTCGGGTGAGTTGGTTGCGGCATGCAACTCACTTTAGTCCGTCAAAGTAAAGATTTTTATGGATGACGATTTTTGACAGGAGATAGCACCATACCAGGTGATCAAAAGTCAGCTTTATCCAATGCTTTCCATGTTGGTAGGGTAAGTTCACATCTCAGTTTTTTTCTTCTTTTTTTGTGAATAGTCTTCATTTCAATTTTTTTACTTAGCACAATACAAATGCGGACACTTATGTACGTGTACACACACGTGCTGCGCGAACACAAGTACTCACTCGAATAAACACTCGGAGTCTAGTTGGACCCATATCGTTTCTTAAAAATCTTCTGAAAAGCTGTAATGGCGAATGAATTTGAATGCCAGAGGGAGTATTTTGAAACGGTAACACATAATTGAAAAGGTTGGTGGTTCTATGAATTTACACCCTAAAGTATTTGTTGGTTTGTGAAATAGACATCTTACTATAAGACATACGTATTAGTGGGTTTGGAAAATACTAATGGCAGAATCGTGAGGTATCAAGCTGAAACTGATTGGTAGGATCAGCTGACTTAGTAAAGTGATAAATACTGAGAAAGAATGGTTAGGTATCTTGATGAAGCTGATTGGTAGGATCGCCAACTAACCATCAATATAATTTAGCTACTAAAATAATTTAAGCAACGATAATTTTTTAAAACATATCATCCTCGTTGCAGAAGCACTTGGAGCTGCATCAAATATTTTTCTGCAGTTGAATGATTGCTTCAACTGTTTCTTTGATATCTCTACATGGTCTTTGTTCTGGGATGACGATTTCATGCAACTACAGAAGTATGAAAAGTCTGCGATGCAGCAACTAATAGCATGGTTACTTTGGTCCCAAGGATACTAAGGAGATCCATTTTTATATAAAAAAATAGCATACAAGGGATCTTTTTGTAAATTTAGGTGGGCCACGTGGCCTGTGTCACTCAAGCTGTCCAATAGCCATGAAGCTGCCTGCTAATGTGATCCGTCCCTCCAGGGCTTTTGTAGATCTCTAGGAGTATAAAAAAGACCATACGTTCCTTTCGTCATTTTTTTTAAATCAGGTGAAAATGTTTTTTTCTGGCCCATGGGCTTTTTTACCAACTGATCTATTCCCTAACCTTCTGCTCATAGAGAAAACAGTTCAGCTCTGGATTATGGGTCAAAACAGCTTATCCGACTTATTTCAGCTTATGCATCTTATACAGTCAAATCGTTTGACAAAACAGCTTCTCCTGTCTGTTCAGAAACAAAGTTGTGAGTGTGATCTGTGAAAAGCTGCTATTTCCAGCTTCACCATTCTAGTATAAAAATGAAAACAGCTCATGGTAGCTTCTACCCATAATCACTTATCCAAACCAGCTCTTTGGTACAGCTTAGACCATAATTCAAAGCTAAAGCTGTTACATAAGTTGTGCCAAAGGGACCCTTAATTGTTGCGGGGAGGGAAATGAGCTGCCAGTGGCGCGTCATGGCGACAGCATAAGGAATTGGCGCCCTGCCAAGAAGGCTGCAGCGTGAGGTACCGCCTGGGTGGGATTTAATTTTTGATCTGTTTAATAAGAGTATAGCCTGCTACGGTCACTAGATCCTAGGTGTATTGATTTTTGTTGCAATTTGGTTTCACACGCGTGGGTGGGATTTAATTTCCGAACTGTTTAATTAGAGTATAATCTGCTATGGTTGCTGGATCCTCGGTGTACTGATTTTTCTTTTTTTGCAATTTCATTGAGACGTTGTATTTGAGATACAATAGACAGCTATAGACTACGATTATGATTCTCCTTGAGTAAAAACTGTCTAAAGGATTGAAGGCTCATCTGCCAAGTCCTGAATAAAAAAAATCCTCATAATTAGCTCTCAAATAGCATTTTTTTCAATCGTATATTTGGTCGCAAGTGTTGGTATGCTAAGGGAGGTAGGGGCACACTTAGTACACCGAACACAATGATGAAATATGCGGAGCATCAAGGAACAAATGGAAAGATAACAACTCTTGTATATGTAAAGTTAACTCAGTTATTACATGTGTGTTTATAAGCGACCCTCGGTCTCCCTTTATAGTCCCAGGCAGCCACAACTTTACATGACCATTCTACCCCTAGCCGTTGCCCTCGATTCTACCGAGAGGCGGTAACTCCCGAGGGCAATCTAGGGAATGCACCTACACGTGCGTGATCTGCGGCTTAGCTGGCTTCTGGCTAGAGGACATCGCAAGGTGGTGCTTCGTTCGGGCGCTTGACCTTCGCCTGGATCCTTCTTCGCTCAGCCTGATGGCCTCGTTGCTGGTCGCAGGCTTCGCTCCACGCTGCATGGTCACCCCTGGTGCTCCGCGCCGTCGCGTGACTGCCACTTCACTGGTTGATCTGCACATTTACTATCCACACCAGACAAATCAAAGCAACAAACAATATATGTTGAACCATGCATGTTGACTCAAAAGACTAGCCTGATAGGGATGATTCGTTTGACCACACTCCACCATCAAGTAAAAATAGTAAGGGTAAATCATTAAGCAATTAGTAACGAAGATTCGCTTGACCGCACTCGTGTCTTCGATATGGTATTTCATTGTTGTGAGATAGGGGGAAATCAACTTTACAATTCTTCAAGAAAATACAAAACTTCCGAATTTGGATGAAGTTTTGCTTATTGATTCATTTGCCTATGGCAGACTGCATAGGCTATCATAGATTCTTATGATGGCTGCTGCTTCTAGACAAGTGGAATACTACATATAATTAATGAAAAGGACAAAATCCCATTTTGACAGTTATGAATGCGTCTTGTGCACCGCTGCAAAGGAAGAAACTTTTGACCATTTATTCTTTCGAGGCCCCTTCATAGCCTTGTGTTGGCTCTTCTTGAACAAAAAATGGAATCCGGATCTACAGATGGTTCACATCATAGATAGATGCATAATGAGGACATAATATACAAGTAAGTAACTATTGTATGTCTACTGTTTGGAAATAAAGGAATGTAATCATCTTCGGTTAGAAGCTACCATCTCTTGCAAATTGGAAGAGAGAATTCAGAAACAAGATGGATGTAACAAACTTGAAGGTCAAGGAAGCCAAAAAGCAACAGCTACAAGATTTTTGTTTACACAGCTTTAATGTTGTGATGTCCTTGTTAATACTTTTGCTTTATTCTTTCTGCTTTTTTTCCTGTACGTACCACACTTATATGTACAAAATGTAGATGAAATAAGATGTCAGCGGGAGATTCCCCTGCTATTTTGCTAAAGAAAGCTTAATTTTGTCAGAAGAATGGCAACAAAATTTTAGAACAAATTTTGCTCTGACAACATCACATGGTATAACTCAATTTCTCATTGATGGAACTGATGAGTCTGCGCATACTCCTGTGGGCTAGTTCACATCAAGATCTCGAATAGTTATATTTCCTTGAAGAATCATTTATCATCCTATCTTTGGTGGCAACTCTTTTGAACCCCGGGAGCCTTGTGTTACTTCCACATGGTTATTTTTCCTTCCTGAATGCAAAGAGTCTGGCTGTATTGGCAAGCATGAGACATCGAGACTTCACGAACAGCACACTAATAACCAGTAGTTTTATAGCATCCATGGACGACGATGGACAAAGTGACAGAACCACCTCACGAAGAGGCAATTCGGTCACAGAATCATCTTGGGTGGTATCACGCGCTGTGATGCCGATTATTACAACATACAAATATAGGCATAATAAAAATGGAGATAAAGATGCATCCATCCTGATTCAAATAATACATCCGAGTCTCATCAGTGCGGAAGTAAATAAGTTTTAAAACAACTAGTACTGCAGAAGCAAATAAGATACAATCGCTCTCACGGTGATGCACAGCGGGTCATCCGATAGAGACAAGTGTTTTGTCCTAAACACCTTGCCGGCACATCAACGACTCTACTCCTCAGGTCCACACCACTCCTAGTGTAGTGTCCTCCATCGGCGGACTGGTCCTGCCAATCCTCTGATCCACCTACATCCTCGTGCTCATCCCGGTTCTCTGAAAACCACATAGAGCAAAGCTTTGAGCAACTAAACCTCAGCAAGACTGACCCATCAAAAGTGGCCATCTACAGCCAACTCCTAGACATGCAAAGGCCAGGGGGTAGGATAAATACGCACTAAGCCAGCCTACAAGTGGATCCTTATTTTCATTTTTAGCAGTTCATTAAGTTACATAAATAAGTAAATTTAATTTGCACTACGCTAAAGCATTACATGTTTTCGAACAAGTAATAAGCAATACAACAAATTAATCATCATCATCATGTTTCTCTTCTTACTATGTTCCGGCGCAGGGACAAGTGATACTCGTTACTCGTGAGGGGCAGCGATTCGAATCGATTTACATCTTGTAGGAAAAACCTGTTTGCACGTCACATACGCGCTTTCTAGAAGCTGTATGAGACAACTTTTCACTTCAGATACTGCAAAGCCTACTCAAGTCCACCTCCTACGAGCATGGGTCCCTCAACGTGAAGTCATTCCAGGACGTCAATCGTGAGCGGATGACTCCCTTCTCGCACGCTCTCGAGTTCCACCTGGAGATGGATATTATCCGAACTCGCAACACCAATCGTTACATCAGTTTACTGGGCCCATAAACACCAGCATGCAAAACATTACGTTCAAACTTGATCCACGTGGGCTGAACATGACGCGGACCTTATGCAACACGGGGGCTACCACCTTGAGGACTCGGTCCTCGCCTTTCCTTTCTAGTTGCCCTCCCTGTCTCCACTTCTTTCCTTTCCTCGAGATCCATCATCAAAGTATCTAGTGTGATAAGACCTATACTACGAGTGGTCTCCGTACCACTCGACGAATCGTTGTCCTAATTAAGCAAGCATCTAGCGTATGGCTATCCAACAGGTTCATCGAATCCTACTACATACTAGGTTTTCAATACAGCTCCTATCAACCCGATGCACAGAACAATCCAACAAACATAGTGATAAAGCAAAAATACTTCAACATAGATTGTGCATCGAGGCTTGCCTGGCTCTTGACCCTGAACAACTGAATCACTTATACACCAATGTCTTCTCGTTCCTCCACGCCGGTCACCGCGTTCACCACCACAGCAACATGATACAAGAGTGATGTTTAATTTGATGAAAATATGATTTAAATACATTACGGAATAAGTACGAATTTCATAAGAAACACGTAGCTAAAGAACTTGGGGTTGGGCGAGGGTCGTCTGTTTAATTGCAATTAACAAACTATGATTACGTCATCGACTCCTACGAAGCATTGTGACTATCATTTCATGTGCACAAAATAAATCATTGATTCCTACAAAAGCTAGGTAAAATAGCAATCTAAAGTCCCATGGTTGCTAGGCACATTCTGTGGATGTTAATTAAGCTAAGCTCCAAATTTAAAGGCAATCCAAATAATTAATTAAACTATAAACTTGAATCTCCAAAAAGGAAATTAACTTAATTAATATGCCTCTGATCATGCCCAACTAAGTGCACCATAAAATAGTACATGTCTCAAGGATTCTAACAAATTTTGGTTTGCAAATTTTCGAGCTCCAGATCAAAAGATATAAATTTTTGAAGTTGCATGAATTTTCTGACATTTTATTTGAATTCTGAAAATTCGAAAGGGTTTTAAAGTCTTGAAGGCTGAATTCAGCCGACTTGGGCCGGCCTGGCTCGCCTAGCGGGCCAGCGCATTTTGTGGCCCGTTGGGCACGCGCGGCCCAACACAGAAAGCAGGCCGTGAGTGCAGCTCTCGGCCCAGGCTGCACCACGAGGGCAGCTCGAGCTGGAACGGTGTCGGAGACGGCGGTGGCTCGCTGGAACGGGTCAATCGAGCACGAAAAAAATTGAGATAAAAATACCAGCATGACTTCAGAGCTCGATGTGCATCCATTCGAAGAGATCCCGAGGGCTAGAGCTCACCAGAAGATGGTCGGCGACCAAGCATGCATGAGCTCGCAGTCTTCGGCGAGGTCGTGCGCTCGGTATAATTCACTAAATCGAGCTCCGTTTGTTTCTATATCTTGAGGGCAGCTGGGAGACGACCAGCATCAAGTTTATTGTTATTGGAGATGGCCGGAGGCAGGTCGGCGCCGTTGGGCTCGTGGTCGTAGGTGTCGGCGCCCGGGAAGAAGACCAAAAACCAGCCTCCTCGCACGGAAAAAATTGGGGAAAAGGGGTTAGGTTAGGAGTGTGTGCGCCCTAGTTTCTTACACGTGGGAGTAGGAATAAGGCATTGAGACTCACCGAGACGGGCAAATTTCCCTACGACGCCGAGTCTGTGCGTCGATGAACTCGCTGGAGTAATTTGTCAAATACTCCTAGCTCAAAGGCATCTCTCGCTGCGCAGTTTGGCCGGGAAGAAAGAGGGCGAGCTTGTGCTCACGGTGGTGCGGTTGATCTAGCCGGGGCAAGACGATGCAGCCGGGCGGCGGAAGAGAATGGGAGAGAGAGGGAGAGGGAGCGTGGGGCGCAGCCGGGGGTGGTGTCGTGGCGACCGGGGTGGTGGTTCCGGCGGCGCATGGCTGCCACGCGGCGTGAAGGCGCCGGCCATTACCTGACAAGCGAGGCAGTGAGAGAGAGAGAGAGAGTTGACAACTAGGGCCGCCCGGGTTTAAGTTTTTCGTTGGTTTTCCAATTGCCTGCTGTTTAGAAATTCCAAATAAAATCCTTCCCGGCTCAATTTTGCCAAAACAAAATATTCTCGTCATCTACAAGACTGTCCCTAAATCTGAGATGTCAAGCACCTCGGAAACTTCCCCAGGAAAAATCACATAAAATCGGCAAACAGCCTGTTTCCTGGGTTTCTCCGATTTATTTGGGACCTTAAATGTTTGAGAAAAGGGCTGGGGTTTGGCTTGGATTTTTTCTTTGACATGCACTGCAACATAGATTTTTGGTAGGCCCCTGTTCTATGGTGAAAATTTGAGTTGTAGATCAATCCAAATAGAATTTGAATTTATTAACCAACCAAAACGAAATGCATGCCAAAGATTTTTCTTGTGGGAGTGCTACTAAACCAGGTGCATGTTTTAAAATTGCTAAATCACAAAAATGTGACACGGGGTGTCACAGACAACGCTGTAATGCTAGCTTAAGTTTAGCTTGTCTTTACTGCTCGTGAGAATCTTATCATTTAGAAAAGCAGTATATCATTTCTGGAATATACATGCACAAGTTAGGCAACTTGTCTTTAAATCGTAGTTCTAGTCATTCAATTTCATGTGCACTGATGTCCTCGAGCGCGCGCGCACACAAAATGTAAGAGGGGTAACGACTGATTATAAATACTGAGACAGATTGAGCAGCATCTGCCATTGTCTCCACATAAGCATATGGAATAACACGAGTCATGCTGGGTTATATGATTTTTTGGGGGATGGGAGGCCTCAGGAATCGATTCAGACTCATACGATTTGGTGGTGGACAGGCTGCTCGGCTTCTGGCGTCCATCTATGTATCAGCAATAACGCACAGAGCCACCTGCAGCCCATCGCCGAGCGAACCGTGCCGCATGAGAGGGACTGGTTCGCTACTCGCTATGGACCTGTCCTCCTGTAAAAACATGGTAGCCTAGCACCGGTACGATCGATCTGCAGTTAGTAGGAGACTCGAGGGACTCGTGTGCCAACAGAGGTTCAGAAGCTTCGGTTGATGAAGCACACTCAGGAATAGATGACAAGCCAGGTGGTGCACAGGCAGTTAGTTTTGGTTGTCGGCTCGATCCTGCCATTGGTCCTCCATTGCAATTGGGACCTAGAAAAATTGATGAATAAAATGTTTTCTCGCTAACCCGAAAAATATGAAACGGAAGGAATGAAAAGTTTTTTCTTTAAAAAAAAAGAAATATTACTTGACATGGTTTCAGAGCAGGGTAATTAAGGATAGCATCAGTTGCCAGTTGGAGTTCGATTTGGAACAGAGGAGGCCCATTCTGATCGTCTTGCTCGTCCACCAGCTCTGGTGATGCAGCTTCCGACGAACTGGTCGCCAATCTCTCTGATCTGCGATCTCTCATACGGGTGCTGAAATCTCAAAATTTTTTTATGAAACTGGAGGGCCAAAAGGCCCTACAGACTATTTATTGATTTTGTTTTTAAAAGAGTCGAGATTACAAAGAAGATAAAGCTAAGACCTACAAAGACTAAAGAAGAAAAGATTACAAAAGGGCTTCTAGCCATTCTCCAATTTGAGGGAGATACTATCTATTTGCTCTATGCATCATAAGGTAAAACTCCCTTAAGAATTTTGCTCTGCATTTCTCAACAGTAGGGCCTTCATTATCAAAAGAACCATTCATTCCTTCTGGTCGAAATGCACCACGTCATGAGGATGATGATTTCCATTGCAAATGTCAAAAAAATTGATGGATTTCAGTATAAACGTTTGGGTGTGTTGATCTATTGACTTCGTGTGCTGCAGAACCAGGTGAACATAGATAATACAATTAATCTATTTTTAGAGGTGTACATGTTTTTCTACGTCTGCTTCTACGCATCTACATGCATTTTTATGTACAGTCCAATTTCTGCTACTGAGCCACTTAACGCTAACCATATCTTTTTCCCAAAGTAGTTTCTTCCACAACTTTTTGGGGGCCATCGGACGCGTTACTTAACTGGTTTTGATCAGCTTTATTATCCTTTTCTCTCTCTTTTTCTTCACTTATGATGAGCTGCCATAAGTGATGTTTTGTGTCCATTTTACCTATTCCATCGATCGTACACTTTATCTTTAACTTCTGGCCGAGTGAAAGAATGGGCTCAACTTGCTTGTGCCAGTATGATTGTGTCGGCAAGTGGCAATGTCGGATGTCGTTTTGGTTTTTTGGACCAGAGGATATGTTCATTACTTCTTCGTCCACACAGCTTGAAAAAGGAAAGGTATCCAGTGAGCTTTGTTTTTCAAGCCAGCATTTTCTTTTTGGGTCTGTATATAGTTCTTGGGGGTCAGGAGTTATTTTCCCGGCTTCACCTCATGTGTCACGCGCTTGTTCCTCATCCAATGTCCTCAATGCTAGAATCTTACTCATATGGATGATAAAATCGCAATTTTTTTGATGGATTTCAGTATAAACGTTTCGGTGTGTTGATCTACTGAGTCTGTGAGCTGCAGCACCAGCTGAACCTAGATAAAAAAACTTGACCTACAGGGGGTATGACGACCCCGGGCATTGCTTTTAAGGAGAAGATCCTCTCACGTAGATCAAGAAAATCTCCGAACCCCCTCCCCCTTACATCGGGGTCACTAGCCTTGTGAGAACCTGAGCCGGGGCCACCATGGGCACTGTTGCTTCCAGAGACAGGGCCTTAACAAAATGCTTTGGTGCGGGGAGAGGCGAGGGGATTTTTTAACCCGGATCGCAAATTCACTCCGACTGGGAGTCGAACCTGGGATCTAGGAGCTGCTACTCAGGCACCTTACCAGTGAGGTAAAGGCCCTTTACAAATTACTGTATTTTAAGAGATGTACATGAATTTCTACATTTGCTTATACATGTCTTTTTTTTTATGTCTGCTTCTACGCTTCTTCTGGTTTTTCAATGTATCAGATCCAATTTCTGTAAACGAGTGACTTAGCTCTAATCATATTTATTCCAGAAGGGGCCACTTCTACAGATAGGGGACCATGGCACTCGCACTGGTTCCACGCTAAAACGACTGATGTTTTATGTCCAGTTCTCTTTATTTCTAACGTCTTACACGAGTTTTACCTATTCCTTCAATCACATACTTCAGCTTTAACTTTTAGCACGAGTGAAAGAAAGTGCTCTATTTGCTAGGAGTATTATCGTTTTCAGGAATCGACAACATGACGTGCCGTTTTGAAAAGCGGATATATTCATTACTTGTATGTCCATGCAGCTTTAAAAAGGAAAGGCATCCTATGAGCTTTTTTTTTGGTATGCATATAGTTCTCTAGGATCAGGAGTTATTTTCCCTGCTTCACGTAATCTCCCACACGCCTGTTCCTCTTCCAATCTCCTCAAGGCTACAGCCAAGCTGACGGTTTCCAGACACGATAGTATTAATGCCAGTCATCATAGTCTACGATGATCTAACGTGCTAAGCTAGAATTATATATGTATGGACATATGCATTTCCACTGGTAGTTTTAACATTATATATGTTGCAAATAAATCAGCATGAAAGCAAATCTGTATTCAATTAAATTATTGTACGTCATCAAAGCTCAACTCCCTAGAGACAAATTTTTGATGGAACGGGAGTATTTGATTTCCTATTCTAACCTGCTGTATTGTCCTAACCAATTTTTGTTTCTCATTTTTCTTGCAGATTAGAATCACAGAGCTCCTGACTATATATGGCATGTAGTATTATATATTGATTTATCTTTCGATATGTGACATGGCATTGTTGGGGTTTTTCCAAGAGGTGTGCATATGCTATAATTTCATAAATAGGTGAATCATAGTCTACATGGTACAATCCTTCTTGTTAAGAAGTATATCTAAATCACTGCATTTATGGTGATTATTGGAAGTTTTTGACATGTTAAGGCATAAAGAAATATGTCATCGCCATTGTTTTTCTCCTCCATTTATTACTGTTTCAATTGCAGGGTATATGGAAGGCTTTTGCTTTATTATAAGAACGCGTCTCTGTTGGTTTTCTCATTCTTTTGCGAGTTTGTTATTATCATATATTCCCAAGCAATTAGAGTTGTCACTATCCGAAATCTTGAGGTATGTTATGTTACTTATCAATCAGTGACTATATTAACTTCTGTAATATTCATCACAACATGTGATTGTTAAGGTGCTCAGTACAGTCGAGTTTATTGTAAGGAGATGATTGAAAAGGTCTATTCTTTCGTGATTTGCTAAATCTAAATGAACTAGTAGCAAGTAGAACCTGGGACAAGAAGCCTAGATAAAACATTACCAAGTACCAACGTAATTATCCAATCCCTCCGTCCACATTTATTGTGCGTCTTGCATATGGGTACAGAGAACAGTGGTAGACCAATCATACTAGCTCCCGATAATTAAGCCTCCTCTGATGATGCCGCGCGCCTCCAAGCATCGGTGTCGAGCTGCACATCATTGCCCAGCGCCCATAGCTGAGTGTGGTGGCTCACGTTGCCCACTTCCCTCTTGTCAACTCTAGATTGCCACTAAGTAGAATAAAGGTCTACAATAACAGGCAAAATGACACTATAATAACGGGCATGCAGTCCGTTATTACGTAAACATTAATACAAAGGGGGCTCTACAATATCATTCAAGTTGTCCGGTATTGCTGTGGTCCATAGAAAAATAAAAAAAGGACATGTGGTGTAACAGGACCGATTTTCACTAAAGGTGAAAACCATACCTTTGTACCTTGTAGTCACTCCTAAGAGAATGACTTGCACACCAACACAGTTGAATACCATAAAACCACAAAAAAACAAGAAATGAGACAAGAAACAAGATACGATACTGTTTTAAGGAGAATAACATCCGAGTACAAGGATATGGCACGGAAGCCAAGAAGTCAACACAAGAATAGTAATGGAAGAAAATCTTCAACTTGAACGTAGCGGAAGCCTTCGTAGTGAATCCAATTCCACAGGCAACTTGAGTGTAGGCGAAACCCTCATTCCTCATATTCAATCTTAATCTTGTTGAGTCTATGAAGCATGAATCACTAACGACTGAAAAACAAAATGGTACAGCCTTGGGTACATAGAGTACTCAGCAAGCCGGACTACCTAGCAACAACGTCATGTAGGATTAGATATTTCAAGGAAAGGCTCGCCGCTCGCATATGGAAGCTTGCAAACAGAGGCCGAATAAGCAAGGTGCGCTTGATGGCGATGGATCTCGAGGAGCCAGAGGACGTGAACCTCATGCTGCCCCTCCAAGCCCTCCTACAGTTTAGAGGGGCTGAGTTGCCATCCCATGAATCAACAATGGTGCCCCATCAGCGATCGGGTTCCTTCTGCCCTCTTTTTTTTTCCAGTTGACGATGACCTTTTCCATGTTTACATCACCCTGACTAACCATTATGGGGGCAGAAAAGCATAAATATTGGAATCTTGCTGCGATTGTTCAAAGTTTTCTTTACACCTAAACAATTCTTGGTGCAAAACACGTATCAATTGAGGACAGATACTATACCCGGTACAGATGAACAAACCTTATGGGGAAAAATAGAGAACGTGGTATCATGATTTTATAAACCATTGGAAAAAATGGAGACTTCTTGTCTTGTTACATCGGCCGCCGTGCACAACCATTGCATGCCGGTCTCGAATCTGTGTGCTCGCTATGATCACACAGAATCACAGGATCTGGTTGTTGACAAGCGGGTCATGTTATGGCGACCATATCTCTACCATCAATGTCTGTGATAGAAATTTAGTAGCTCATCGCTCAGTGCATCATGGCGCAAGATTTGGTCGGGCTCGCCGCTCGCATATGGCAGCTTGCAAACAGAGGCCGAGTAAGCAAGGTGCGCTTGATGGCGATGGATCTCGAGAACCCGGAGGAGTTGCCTCTACAAGCCCTCCTACAGTCGAGAGGGGCTGAGTTGCCATCCCATGAATCGACAATGGTGCACCAATAGCGATGGTGACCACGACAGGGTCCACTGGAAGCTCCGCGGATGGTGAGGGTTCAGCGGCAGTGGGTCCAGCAGGCTGGCTGCCACCTTTTATTAGTTCGGCGGCTGAATGAGTAGTAAATACTACTTATTTTGTTAGTCATTTTATTAGAAATAGTAGCTGCGGGCCAGATGAATGCAAGTGGAATAAGCTATGAGTATTAGCATTTTCATTGCATAATATAAACAAACTCTGTCCTCTACTATTGTTGCTTATGGTAACGTATTCTGTAGTACTCTCCCACTATCAATTTAACTAGCAGGAAAAACATGTGTTTTGTAGTACAATGGAAGGTCTGTCGACAAATACAAGCTTATACACTTCAAAATATTTACAGATTAACATCAATAAGTATCTACATGCACCATACTAGCTTGCAAAAAATTGTACTTTGCACTCTTTCTACTAATTTATTATACACCTACAACCACACTATAGAACTAGAATATCCACCGTGGTCATAGTGAAAGCACGAAGCGTGAAAGAGGCCGTGATCATATAAACCTCAAAATGACTAAGAAACTCGAATATATAGTGCGCCTACAACTCCACAATTGCAGATAGAACACGGGTTGTGCATGCTTCTACGGTTTTTAGGGATGGGAGGCCATGGGAATCGAGTCACAGGAAAATTTGATCCATTTTGCGCCGGGCAACTTGCTCCACTTTCTGTGAACATGACCAATCTGCTTGGAACCAACTGCACGGCACCGGTGCTGGAAGAAATCTCTCCTGTGTCCTTTTTGTGCTGGACAGGAGGCAACTCCTCCGGGTTCTCCTCTATCATTCTATCTCGATGGACCACTCTGCTTGGAACTAACTGCACGGCACCAGTGCTGTAAGAAATCTCTCCTGTGTCCTCTTGTTTGTCGAACTACTGTCATCAAGAACTTTGTGCTTTTCAAGATCAACTGGCAAGGCGCAGTCCATGTGTCTGAGCCACTCGCTCAACGGGATCTTCACACAGCGGGATGCCCGTGAAGGTTTTTGCGAGTTTGACCATACACTCTTCTATCCATATAGCCAACAAGCCTTCAAATGATCAAAGCTGTACTGAATAGAGGTCAAGGAAGACTTCAGGCAAGCTGTACTGGAATAGTTGCTCTAAGAAGGGGTCCATCCAGACTGATTTTTGTATATGGTTGCTCATTTCTTTGGAGATAGTATTGTAACTGTGTATTATTATTTAATATATTAACATTGCAATGTCAAAAATGATAGAATGAACTTTTTCTTAGAATCGTTCTTAGTTTCACGCACAAACCCCCCATCGTGTTGCCACTGATGCCACCCCTGGAAAAATGTCCATCGTGCTGCCACCATCTCGCCTCAACACCGCCTGGCAGCAACCCATATCTAGCCGCCGCCGCCACCGCCACGTTCTCGCATTGCGTGGCGACCACCACCACGCTCTCTGAGATCGCATGGCCACTGCTGCATGCTGTCCCATCCAAAGCTGTAATACCAACAATGCTATTTTATTTTTTTCAATATTATTCCAGTAAAAATAAAATTGCCTAACACTGCTGGTGGTACTAACTGCGAGAAGACAATTCATCGGGACCATAGAATTCTAAGTACCACGAGTAAATATTGATGGTACTACCAGTAATTATGATAGTAACTAGGAGATACCCGCGCGTTGCTGCGGTGATCACAACAAAAAAGAACTTTTTGCCAGAGTGAGAGTTGTTGACAGTATTGGAAGTCTAGAGAGATAGCTTTGATTACTAGTACATAAGCTTTGTTGTCCAAAAAGAAAGAAGTCATGAAAATTACGGTGGTATGGGAAATTATGTCGTTTAATATTTTGCAAAACTTTTCAGAAATGTTTACAGTTTTTAAAAATTTATACATATTGGTTACTCATTCCAACCAAAATTAAATAAGACCATGACTATGCCTGAGATGGCCAGAAATTAGAACATCAGGAATGAAAGTTTGGATAGGTTCTAAACCGATGCATATGCCATCATTCTACCAGTCATAGCTTGCTGAAATCAGGATATCGATGACATATGCCAGTGGCCAGGCAGTTGTGGCTTCCAATGGAACATCTTCCCTTGCTACATATGAGTACCAGTCATAGTTTGCTAAAATCAGGATTACCGGTCACACATGCTAAGCAGTAATGGCTTTCAATGGAACATCTTCCCTCTGGGACACGTTTGAGAAGGATTGGTTTTGCTTCAAACTACGGAGAGACAATTGTAGGAATAATTGATTGAGCATTCGTTCCACTAAGTATTGGTAACTATGTTTACCGATAAATCCCATGAGCCATTATACACCATCAAGAACCCAAGAAGCCTATGTAGAAAAGGCAGTGGTTTACTATTCCCTTTGCAATCTCAACATATGGTTTTCCTGTGTTACTTTTCGAAATACTGAAAGAAAAGAATAAAAATAGCGATAAAGAAGCAGAAAATTAGTGACTAATGTGACGGAACAAACGGAACTGGGACGTAGGCAGCTAGCTAGCTAGATCATCATGGCTGTTAGCTCAAACGTTGTCCCAGTATTGTCGATCACCACTCTCTTGTGCAAAGGATGCAGCCATGAATCTAGCAGGTCAAAAGTGGTGACGTTCAGCTATTGATGGAGCCGATTGCCGCTTACTTGAATGTTCCATTTTATTTTCTCGTGCTTCACCTGCATGTATGCTCTGGTCATGGAAAATGTGGTGGTGGCCTCTGAATGCATGCCTGATTGCATTCTCTCAATGCGTGGTGGTGGCCTCTGAATGCAAGCCTGATTGCATTCTCTCTCCCTGGATGTATACGGTCATGAAAAATGTTGTGGCCTTCATCGAATTTTAAAGGTAGACTCGGGAGAGATGTGTAAGTAACTGAAAGAAGAAACGTATCTATATCAATTCTCCATTAGTAGCGCCAGTTTCTGCATGCATGTGTGGTGGTTTGATGGCTCAGCCAACAACGTGGCATTATTATAGTACAAAATTATACCAGGGAAGAAAATGGAAAACAACAATAAATCTTTACAATTACCGATTGTAGTTTTGTAGCAGCAATGAATTATGAGAATTGTCTTTAAATTGATTCTCCACCGACGGCTTCAGTTTCCACATACATATGCTGCAAGTATTGGCGGCGGTTTCTGCATGCATGTTACTTGTTTAATAGGGTATAGGCATCATGGCGGCTCAGCTGGCCAACGTTACTGCTATTATATTCTTGCTCAAAGTTAAACCAGAGCGCCAATTGCAATCAACAATAAGAGAACCTTGAAAGCAATAGTGGACAGTTGAGATTTGTGCCAATGAGAAAATCTGACGGATCAAATTTTTTAGATGACGTGGCTTGCTGTGGGTTGAGAAAAATAGCCATTAAGAATTGTTAGTGGGTTGTACTTTTAAAAGATAAGTAGATATATACCGTATAGCTTCTCCAAATTTTGTGTATTTTGGAATGTCCAATAAAATAGGAAACTTTGAATAATTTTGATGAGCAAGTTTAATTTTATCAAAAACTTGCATAATTTTACAATAGATTTTCTTCTATATGTAACATTGTAGCTAGATCATTCGTGTGGGGTTGAGATTTCATACATAGATCTCGTGTAGCTAGATCTTCTGAAAGATAAATTGAACCATGCTCATTTGAAAGACAATATTTTTTGTTCATTTGATGATTCTAAATTTGCTTATTCTACTGATTTAAACCAAACTCCTGTTCATATGAGTAATGAAAATGTGCAAGCTGAATACCAATGTTTTATGTTCTATACTAGTGACCATTCTAATACTTTTGTGCATTTACATGATAATAAATTTGACCATGTGAAAACTGATTACACATGCTGAATGGTTCACTAAGATATCCCATGATGAATGTTTTTGCGATGTAAGGCTTGGTAGAATTTTTGAGCTAAAGGAAATGCTTGATAAGATTTTTAAGATAACATCTATGAAGAGCCTGAGTAGTCCATATAGCTGCAAGTTTACTTTCCATTTGGTTGGAGATCACGTTGACAATAATTTTCATATTTATGCACTTTGAATTACTTGTGAGAATATTGCTTATTTGGTGTGTGGTGAAAAATATTTTGAAAAATGCTTTTTCCAACATAAGTTGAGTCGAATATTTGATGAAAATTCCAGGGCGGTTTGTCGGAAGCAGGAACAAGTGTTTAATTGAGTGGGCAAATGCATAACATTGGTTCTGATTTATTCACATTCGAATGGTTGAACAACGAGAACAATTTGTTATCAATGAATTAGAAAATAACTCTGTCAGCAAATTTAGACATGATAAAAATGAAAGCTCATGTATCCAATCAGTTATGTGGTCATTTTACTAAAGAAGTAATGATCATTTTACTAAAGACTTCCCATTATGAAGTAATGGTCATTTTACTAAATACTGTCTGGAAGGCTGAAGGTCAGCTGAGACAGCTCGGAAAGAACATTTTTCACACCTCTCAACTTCTTTACTGCATGAATAAGTTTCATCTCATCCACAACTAGTTAGGATGGGTGTCCCTAGTATAAATAATAGTTGTATCTAAGCCAAACTTAATTAGACTATTATGAATCAAGAAATCCACCCAATGGTGTTGCGACAAAGTTTTTGAGTTTCTTACCCCAAATTTCTTGCGAGTTCTACATCGACTTGTGAGAGACTGATTCACCGGTATACGTGAAGGTTCCTCTACGACCCCCTAATTCGTGCCCTGCGGTTTCTAGGTTGGCTACACATTTTGTGTGGATTAGTCCTGCTTGTGGTTGTGCAGTCGTTTGGAAAACGAGTCAAAGTTTGTAAGGTTTCGGTGCTTCTCTCCCCGTCGCTTGGTTGCCTCCAACCTTGGCCAGGCCTAATGCTACACGGATTGTGTTCTAAGTTCGTTAGATCGAGTTAAGTTGAAGGATTACATGCCTCTCTAACGTCATTTTACCACATCTCCAATCTTTGTCAGGTATAAAGCTATTTATCACAGCTGAAATTCAGCAAGTTATCCTCCTTTGTACCTACTGCCATGAAGATTGGGCCAACCCTCGAGTTTCCCCCTATCACAGTGGCGGTCCTACTACTGCAGCAAAACTTAGCAGCAAGCCCTTTACATGCATGCCACTAAGGAAAAGTGTGTGTTTGCCACTATAGATCTCATTTATAGTAGTGATAGATCTTCTGAGGTAGTATTCGTGAGAGATTAAGACCCATGGACACCACACACTACTAACCAATTGTACTGTGGTGTCGCACTTAAAGGATGCAGACACGTTCCTCACGCCACTTGTCTTACTCGGCCTCTGATCTGACTGGTTTGTTTGGCAGCACTACGTGAAACTGATGAATGAATCATGGACTGAATGTCTCTAAAGCTATTCAAACTAAACTAACTAAAGTTTTCATGGATTGATAAAAACAAAAAGTTGTTCAAAAGTTCTACATACCAATGAGCGATTTTGTTTCTCTCTCCTAGTGTAGAGAGAGGAGAGAGAGAGGAAGAGCTGACCGGTGTGGAGTTAGGATCGGGGCTGGGGTTGTGTGTTTTATGGTAAATTGGTCTTCCAGTCGGGCCAATTGGGCCACAAAATTGTAGCGGCGGGCTACATTGTGATCCGCCTTTGAAAATGATTTATTTCGGGTGGTCCGTCGCTAAAAAAAAATCTTACACTGCAGGATTTCTTTGGGTGCGCCGCCATTACGTCAATTTTGTTCCGCCACAACAGTGACGATTTTCTGTACTGCCTGGGCCGGGGCGTTCGCTGCTACCTATCAACTTCATGGCTACATGTGCGCACTGCTGTATAATCTGAACCGTGCGCACTCATCCCTGCAAATGTTTTTTTAGATAATGACTCATCCCTGCAAATTACAGTCAGGACACTGCTGATAGTCCCTCTTTCTCCATCAATTGTACCCTATCAAATTCATGGCCGTGGACTCAAGTACGTTGGAGGTTTCGCAGGTACTCAGCTATAGGTTACCGGGAAGCGGGGAAGGAGGCAGACTTGCTCTATCATTTCGATGGGAACATTGGCTACATCCTGATTATATGCAGTTAATTGATGATTATAGCTCTAATTTATTTATTATTTCTGTCATTTCATTCCTAAATTTAATTCTCATCTGATCTGTGCACAAGGATGCACAAATCCAAACTAAAACCTGCTGACTCAAAGCTAAATAAAATCGAACGATAAGCTCATTATCACCAAGCAGGCAGCGTTTTTTATCTTCTTCCTCATCTAAGTTCAGGGTACATTAGCAGAACAAGATTCAGAAGCTCAACAACAGCCACAAATGGGAATACAACCGGACACCGGATGCAGCCAGGAAAACCCAAGTCGAGAAGTAGACAAATGAACTCGCCGTGAACAGTGTTCTTCTTAGGATTAAAATACTTCTGCCTAGTTTACTAAATATAATTATTCTGTTATTTTTTTCAATAATATATTAGTAAAATCAGTACTTCTTGAAATTTGCTGGTGATACTACTGTGAGAGCACAACTAATCTAGAACGTTGTATCATAAATACAACCGTAAAGGTCCTCTGAAGAGAATACCAAACTTTAAAACTGCTATTAAAAGAACGAACATATATTTGTTTCAAGATATATACAGTGCGCTAAGTTTCCAACGAGTACTCTCTCTTGTATAGTCCAGTTTCCACCACTATAGTACATCCACAATAAGAACACATTGAAGGCACCAACATGAAAGCAGTGACTGTTGATTATATAAGTTAATAAACAGGATGAGAAGATTGAAAATTTAGCCTCCCTACAGCTCCAATAGATTCACGGTTAATATGGTTCTATGTATGATTTGGGGATGGGAGGCCTGAGGAATCGCATCGAAGGTTCTTATTCAATCAGAAGTGGGGAAGCTGGTCGGACATCGGTGACCTTTTCTGGTCCAGCGATACCCATCACAGCCAGCCCGCTGCGAGCCATCCACACCCTGCTAAATCTCAAAGCAAGCTCCCGTAGCAGCACATCTTGCTGCACAGCGCTATGCATGGAGAGATGGGGCTCGCAGGTCACTCGTGACTCGGAACTCTCTGTCGTGTGGACAGGCATGAGTCCTAGCTCGGGTTGACAGCACACTGCGGTCCCACTTGATGGCACGGAAAGCTCGGGTTTGCAAGTTTGGACTGCGCCAGAGGTCACGGGAGCAGGCTAGCAGATTTCCAGTGCAGTGGAGGTCGTGTAGTGCAGCAAGCCAGGGCCCAGAGAAAGGACGGACAGGGGTCAGGGGGAAGCGGCTGCGTACCATCACCAGCCAAGCCACGGAAAGAACATGAAGCACAAAACATTAAAGTTTTTTATGAGTATACAAATTAAATATATTTCAAAAGGTTTGAGATCTTTCAACACTAAATCCTCCAAGCCAAGCGTCTGTAAACAGAAGATGAGTTGTTTTTATAAGCAAAAAGTCTATTTTACTCCCCGAACAATTCACTTTATCCAAATTACACCCTGAACAAAATCTTGATTCACTTTACTCCCTCAAACAATCTAAAGTCGGTACAATTTACTTCCTTATGTAATTTCACTTTTTTATTTCCCTTTGTACGAGTTGAGTTTAGTGCTCAAATTTTGCACAACGATAGTTTTCATTGAACCTTACGTTAAAAAAAGTATAATATATATACTATACGTAATTCTTTTATTTTAATAACATCAAATATCATTTTAATTATATAATTCTAGAATTGTATACAAATATTTAAGAAAAAGGATAAAATATTTTCTTTTATATAGGAAATAGTACTATCTATCATCATGCAAATGTTCAGCTTCAAATTCAAATCATACAAAGAGAATCAAAAAAGAGAAATGACATAAGGAAGTAAATTGAGCCAACTTAAATTGTTTGAGGGAGTAAAATAAGCCAAGATTCTGTTCGGAGTGTAATATGGACATAGTGAATTGTTCGAGGAAGTAAAATAGACTTTTTTCTTTTTAGAAAAGGGAATATATTAATATTTCAGACTTGGTAAATGCATGTGGTTGTCCACTATTACAAACTCACGTTAATCGAGAAGTCAAATAATGACAAAGATAAATATTTCGTCCATTATACCATTTAAATTATTGTTAAGACTAATAGTCTAACCAGTAATACTATTCAAGAACCGCCATCCATTAGTTGCAAAGATCTCCATGGTAGAAGAGATTACTTTCCGTTCTTCATTTTAGCACATCTTTATAAGAAGTTTTTCCTTTGGTCCAGTCGACTGAAAGTGGTGTAACTTTCAGTCGATGGGTGAATCGTCGGATTGCGCTAAAGTTCATGCTTATTGATCATGATTCGATCCGACTGGTTAATGTTATTAACGGGCCCGCTGTCCTTAGCGGATTGTAAATCAAACCCGGTTCCTGGAAATGTCTATCTGTTTGTGTCCACTAGCCAGCAGATAGAGACGAGGCTCAAAAAAATCAGCAGATAAAGATATACCTGACCCTTCGGGCCAGGCTAAACGGACCGGCACGAGGCCCGCTTTTCTTGGCCCGGCCTAAGCATGACACCGGCCTATGGCCTGTCAAGGGCCATGCTTGGGCCTAGCCTCAAACCCGTCATGCTGGCCTGAGCACGACCGGTTTCATGTGGCCTGTCGGGGAGAAAGATTAGCGCCGCCACGTGGCGGCCTCGGGACCCATTTAATAAAGGATTAGCAAAATCACGTCAGCGGATGAGGCTGGGCCCACTCCCATACGACACCACTGAAGAATAGGTCAAGGGGTGACAAGCTCGACCTTGCCTGCCAAGCTCGAAGAGGCTCCGCCTCGCACGACCTTGTCCGCCTTGCTCGAGGAGGCTCCGTCTCGCATGACCTTGCCTCGCTCGACCTTCAAGCTCGACCTCGACCTCAACCACCAACCGCATTAACTCCACCCGCTCCGACGCCTACGAGAGTGCTACTCGGCAATCATTGATGTGGACTCACGTTCCATCCCTCCTGTTCTCCTCGAATGACACCCGGCCCTGTCCCATGATCAGACCCCCTTTTCCTCCCCCTCGGATATCAAAACAACTCCTTGTACTTAATTAATCGTCATAGATTTATATTTCCTGAATTCTTCCTGAGATGATATATCAGTTGTAACACGTACACTCCGATCCCCCTTTTGCTCGAGAGGTACGTACAATTGATTTCTTTCTTTTCGTACCATTTTCTGTCACATGGGAAAAGGATGCGTTTGCACATCTCCCCTTTAAAGGAGATCCATTTATCTCTCCTCTCTACATCCAGTAAAATTAATCTCTTCTTCCTCATATTATTTTTTTGTTCTAATTAATTAAGTCAGACTCCAATTTGTATATATCTAATTAATTACTTAATTAATTAAATATATATATGTTTTCATTCCCATATCGACTCATCAATTATAGTACTATATACCCTTTACTATGTCATGAAGCTTTATTTATGTCATGAAGGATCGATGATGTGAAGAAAAATATCACTAATTTAACTATATATATATATATATATATATATATATATATATTACCCATCTGGCATTGCTCTTGTGTAATTAATGATCGATGTACGCAGCTGCTAGGTTGATCGACCGGGCAATAACCGCATGTTGTGTTGGTTGCGCACGACTCGATGATGCCGGTACAATTGAACGACGCTTTACGGTTTGTCGCGGCAGGCCCAGCTAATTAATTAAGATCGGTGTAGAATTTTTCTTCAATTAACTGTGACGATATATTTTAATTTGATGCAATGGGAATTGACATTTTCCTATATGTTAAACTGAATAACGGCTGAAATGCTATATTTTCCTAAACGATAATCACCTTTTGATGTTATTTTCGGAGGTCGGTGTACAACTATTTTTTTGTTCCATATTGGTGGGCCATTTTTTGTGCTCTGTCATCAGGCTATAAGAAATAACCGGGCCTTACAGGTTTCACAAGTACGTACTTGGGCCACTCTCGTAATTGGGTCATGATATTTTTATATCTATTGGGCTTTCGTGCTTTACCCAGCTAAGATTAATTTGGGCTGTTCCATGTTTACTGTGCCATATAGTATGGCCTAGATGTATATCTGTGACGAATATGTTTCGTCACTGCCAGTGATAGTGTTCTAGACTATGTTACGATGATTTATAGCGTCACCGAAAAGCACCTTGCAGATGTCATAAATACTTTTTCGTGACACCTACTTTAACAGAGCGTCACAAACCGGCCAACAAATCTCTAAACGTCACAAAATATGCTGAACAATGACATTTCCTATTATTGTCACCAGAGTTTCGTCACAAAAGCCCGGATTTCTTGTAGTGCCGCCACCTGCTCCCGTCGGACCACGCCGATGGGACGCGCCATCCCCGTAGCCCGACAGAGTTGGCGTGGACCGAAGACTCCAGGTATGGCCATCATCGTATGACGTACACCAGTACGGCCGCCCCCGTTACACCCGTCGACAGGTGGAGCTCGAGGTCGGGCTCGAGCTACCCTCCGTCCCACACGACCTTCGCCAGCAAGCTCGAAGCCCGACGAGTAGCTCCACGACCTCGACCTCGGGCTCGCCATCAATACGACCGACAAGGAAGGACAGGAATGGCATGTCCCTTCCAACCACTCTATCATGACACCACTCATGGCTCCGCCGGATGCGGAGCACTCCACCCCCGACACAGCGAGCTACAGGAACGACACGACCGCCCAGTCAACCTACTCAAGTACGCGGAGGGAGGAAGACCGACAGGATGGCACACGCATTCAACCGAGTCCATGGCTACTTTCCCTCTCCCTCTCTCTTGTAACTCGAGCTCTACCCCTGCGGCGGAGGAGCATGATCGCCTCCGTGTCTCAAGTCGCACCTCGTGTGTCGCCTCCCTCTCCCGGTCTCCGCTCCGCCTCTGCGTTGCGCGACCATGGCTCCGAGTGCTGCTCCACCTCTATGTCCTCTCCTTCCCATGCCCTGCCTCCTGCCTCCGCTTGGCTCCGCTCCGCACCTCCGCCCGCTCGTGCTCCTCCGCCGCACCTCGTAAGTAGTCGTCCCTCGATGGCCAGCAACCTCCTGGAACCCGTTCTTTGAGGTTTTGGTGTAGCCGCTTGATACATCTAGGCCCAGGTAGGGTTGGAAAAGGGCGACACACCGACCCGATTCTAGATCCACGACCTGAACCTGCAGTCTTAGCACCACAACTCCGGTAGCACGACACACCGATCCGGCTTCAGGTACACACGACCTGGCCCCCGCAATCTTAGCACCGCAACTCCGGCACACCCACTCGGGGAAAGGCCCAATCTCCCTAAAAGACTAGTCTAATAGGGGAAGGGTGGCTCTCCCTTTTAAGGTGGCTTCCTCCTCCCAAGCTAAGCAAGGTGGGATTATTCGGAGGCTCACACGGTCGCCGCCCGACTACAACTGGGCCACTTGGCCCATCTTTGTTGCGTCTTTGCCAGCGGGTAGTAATGGAGGATGTCCTCATCACCGCTGCCCGCTACCCCGGTTCTTGTCATCATCATCACCTGCTCGTGCTGACGTGATGTACCAGGGATATCAGATTCGGCGTCCTCAACCGCGTCGAATTAGATGGCGGGTTCCACCAACGATGATCTC